>WWET01003150.1:144812-163555 GCA_011038615.1 Limnodynastes dumerilii | reverse complement strand
GGAACCCAGAAACAAAGCCAGTCCCGAATATAGCATAAGTGAGCTGCATATGATTATATTGCAATGTCTGGATAATTTATTCCACCATTCGGTCTATTTTGTTGCAGCTTCTTAAGGCTTATTTGCACACACTTTCCTCTCCAAATATACTTTCTCAAAAGAAAGTTGATTCCTAAAGTATCCTTAACAGTAAGGATAAGGGGAGGTTATTTTGGACAGGTGACTAACTTAATCAGGTTGGCTCTACCAGTAAAAGAGAGACACAAATGTCATTGTCTCAACTCTTCCTCCATAACTCTAATTGTTTTACTATAAATTGTGATTTCCACTCCTAAGTTAGTGAAATGATTCTTAGCCCATTTAATAGATAAGTTCCTACCGCAGACAGGGACATGTCTGTGTGGAATGAGATACAACGCCGTGGACTCCATATTAACCTGAAAGACCAAAATGTCTCCATATACTCGGAGTTTATCTAGGATTAAGGCTAATAATCTTTAGGATTGCCAATGTAAAGTAGAATATCATCTGTAAATGCTATTTTAATTGTTTATGTCCTATTTGTATTCCTGAGAATTTCAACCAAGATTGAATATAGGATCCAGTGCTATGTTAAATAGCAGGGGGATAGGGGACAGCATTGTCTTGCTCCATTTTAAAGACAAATAGGGTCACCACGCAGACCATTTACTAGCAGGCATGTAGACGGGGGCATTGTAAGTAAGGAGATTAAATTCATAAAGGGTCTACCAAATGTCATCTCTAGGACCTTATATAAGTGTGCCCACAGTGAGTATCAAGGCTTAAAAATACACTACTGGATGAATGGCTCTGTTGAGAAGAAACTGTTTTAGAAATAGCAGTCCTGATTCCTCTCACTGACTGTCTCCCTGCTACAAAACCTAGTTGGTGCAGTGTCAAGATACTTGGAAAGAAACTTTGGAGATGGTTTGCCATTATCTTACCAAGAATCCTAAAGTCAATATTCAAAAGTAAGATTGGGTGATAAACAGTGTTGGCTTCAATAAAATTAGATTCTGCTCCCCCATGTTCAAATATTTTCCCATAGAGATCCTTGAAGATAGGGGTTATGTTATAGGCTAACACCTTGTAATAACTGGCTGTGAAGCCATCAGGCCCCAGAGCCTTATGAAGCTTAAGTTTAACCTTGTTTTACGGTCAGGTTAATTTCCTGTTCTGATATCGGTTCCTCCAAAATCTCCCACTGCTCTGGGGATAGCCAAGCTATCTATCAGGTGAGATGTAGAAAGATCCCTATAGAAATGCTGGATCTCCCTTGATTTATGAGAAATCCTATTTGTTAATAGGTCCTTAATTAGCGTAATGAAGGATGTAGACTTTCTAGACTTCGACATCTGGGCTAGGATTCTCCCTGCCCTGTTGCCACATCTGTAAAATTTTTGAGTGGTAAAAGTTTGACTGTAAGTGGCTTGGGTATGTAAATATTGATTAAGCATTGTACAGAGCTGCTGATAGTCTGCATAATTATCCTCAGAGGGATTGTCAATATGTCTTTCAACTTGTGATCTCATTTCTTCCCTCTTAGCCTTCATATTTTTGTAGTGATCTTTCAAAAAACTGATTATGTGCCCTCTTAACACAGCATTAGAGGCCCCACAGAAAAGCACAGGATCATTTAGATGCCCTATATTGGCATCCAAATAATCTCCCCACTTGGCGCTTAGATAGGTTTGAAAATCTACAAATTTTGCAAGCTGATTGGGGAAACGCCACATGCGGTAGAATTTCTTAGGAGTTGGTAGTTTGAGTTCTAAAGTTAAGCAGAGTAAAGTTGGGCCACTAACCTATCCTCCATCAGTAAATAGTCTATCCTTGATAGAGTGTGATATACTGCAGAGCAAAAAGTGTAGGATCTATCTGTTGGGTTTAGCAAACGCCAAGGATTGGTGAGATTAAAAGAAATCTTAAAGGTCAGAATTCTCCTTTCCCACCCACTATATGTTGAGTCAGACCCGGCCAATCTGTCCAAAGAAGGCTTGTCCTTGGCGCCGAAGACTCACCCCACTACTAATTGAAAGTTGTCTCTTTTATGAAAAGTATTGGTAAGTTTAGTATAAAAGTCTGTGGAGGAGCAATTTGAAACGTAAATATTAACCAAGGTGTAAGATTGATGTATTGTAATGTCTTGTATGAGAAATCTACCCTCAGGGTCACATATTTTTATCTCATAGCAAATATTATAAATCTTTATTTAATAAAAGTGACACCCCTCCCACCAATGTGTCTCCTGAATAAACACTATATCTGGTTTAACATTTTTCAAATGAGTGAAAAAATTTTTCCTTTTAATCTGTGAATTCAGGCCTTCCACATTCCATGACAGAATTCTAAATCTGGTAACAGCAGTCAAAACATCTATAGTACATAGATTGGCAGACATCTATTGCACAGTATAAAATAGTAAAATGCTTGGCAGATCTGTACTTAAAATTCCATCACCCAGAGAGCAACCACTACCATAAAGAGCGGAGGGGGATGGAGGCCACTGAGAATGATTTAACCAGTAAAACAAAATAGTGACCCTTGATAATGACAAGAGATTACAAAACTTACAATGTGATTTCCTTAATTTTTCAAAACTTTTTTTTAAAGTAAACATATATTAAATTTGGCACAGTGCAAATGCAAGCCAAGGGCCAAGGTTAGAACCAAAGCTTGGACAATTAAACCAAATAACATTGTACCACTGTTGGTACATTAGAGAGAGAGAGCCTAGAATTATAACATATTTATGATACATAACTCTAGTGGTGTGAGTTTAATTATATAAATAATAGGACCAATTAGTTCCATCAAATCACTTCAAATAGCAATGTCTGCATTAGCAAGTTGTATGAAAGCCTGTGCTTCCATCAGATCTATGAATATATGAGGTTGACCATTTTCAATTATGCAGACTTTTGCTAGGTAATGAAATGTGAAACGTCTATGCCGGGTGTACAGAGTGCGGCAAACGCTATGAAATTCTCTCCTTTTACGAGAGATTGCCACCGAAAAATCCTGAAATATTAGCTTATTACCCTCAACTATCAATTGTGGGAGCTTATGATACACAAAGAGGAAGGTCTCTTTTTCCTGTAGTCGAGGAATTATGCTATAACTGGTCTAGGCTGGGCACATTCAGCTTGTCTGTCCTTTCTCAAACTATGTGCGGGGGTGCCAAAATCAGGCACCAGACCTAAAGCAGTTGGAATTGCATTAGTTCCATTAGTTTGTTCCCTTTATAGCAGCAGGTATACCTATGAATCTTAGATTATTTCTCCTATAACTGTTTTCTAGATCATCTACTTTTTCAGTGAGAGTCTGGATCAGTCTAGCCAGAGAATTTACCATATTTTGCTTTAGTTGGGATTGATCTTCCATATCATTGGTTCACTGTTCAAGGATCCCAATTCTAGAAGAGTTTAAGTGAATTGTTGTAAGGGATGCATCATATAGGGTTTGCATGTGTTCAAGTTTTTGATCAAAGAGGGGTGTTAACATTTTTTAAAATTCTTGTACGAGAACTACCAATGCAGCCGGAGATAGTGAGATTTCTTGCATTGTTACTGGGCCCCCAGTAGCAGGCTCCTCCTGTTTTATTGTACTCAGAGATGGAGAGAGAGATTTAGCTGAGGTATATTTAGATCTGGCTTTAGAAGTAGATTGGGTGGCAGCTTGTTTAGCTGGCAATGCTTCTAGAAATTGGTCCATAACACATCAACCGATCCTAGGTTTAGTGACAATTGGTGTCAGAACACCACTAAACTGGTGAGTATTCCAGAGCTCTCTCTGAGAATTAAGATGCTACACATTTAAAATAATAAGAGATTATGGATAGAATTAAGTTTGTTATTATAACCTTGCAATAGAAAAAATACACCAGTACTAAAACAAAAAGGGACTGGTTTAGATACACAATAGTCACCTTTCAAATTGGTAAATGATTGCCTCTACCAAACCCCCTATCACTAAATGTATAATTGTATAGTTGTATAATTAGAAAATAACTCCAGCAATGTGCAAACCTAACCACCACTGATATGAAACCTTAAATTGCCTATTTCTAAAATGATTACATACATTTCAAAGGACAAAATTTGATATTCAGTTAAATGTGTGCCTAAATTCAGTATACGTCAGAATAACCTAAGCTGTAAGATCAAAGTCAAATATGATGAACTATCAAAACTAGTCCTGTTATTACTGTCCCATTGCTTGAGTCACCAGCTTTCCGGGTACAAAGTTGTTGTCCTTCCTTCCCGGAGCAGTGATGAGGCATCATAGAACTGTACTCAGTATCTCCAGGACTTGAAGTTGGATCTTTGATGTAGTAAATTGAAATTAGTGAAATCTTCTCACAGCATTCACAGGTGCCTGTAATCCATTGATAAGCTCATAAGGGAACAGCTCCATTTAGCAAGGTCACAATATCCAGGCAGTTAGGCACAGTTAAGTTATTGGATAGTAAGCCATCTCCTTAGTTGTATTACAGTATATTATGGTTTGTCCAGCAGGTTTTACTGTTTGGAATCAAGGTTGCATATGGGCAATTTAGTAAAGGATTGTGTTGTCTTAAGTTTGGGAATAAAGCCCAGCAAGTATTAACTATTTTTTAGTCAGAGCAAATCCCATGGCTTACCCAAGTTCTTTTGTAAGAAATTAAGGTTCCTTAAGTATGGGATAAGGTCCAAGCAAATGTTAGTGAGATTCTGTTCTAAGTATTGATGCAAAAATGGCATAGTATACCATGGCAGGAAATTTTCGCACCGTTTTCTACCTAGTCTTGGCTTAGACAGATAAAGCAAAATCCAAAAAAGCAAAAGAGAAAAAGTCACTAGCTTGCGACTCAATATCCCACTCTCTGTCAATATTGTCAATGGGAGTGTAGAGTAGAAAGTCCCAGGTTCAGGGTTTACAACCACCGATTACCTTTATTGCACTTCTCCCTATCTTGGATGGGACAATGATGGAACAGCTTTCCTTTCCTCCTTGTTCTGTCCCTGAACAGGACCACACACCACAAAGGTTCCTGCTGCAACCAGTAAGAGAAGTCCACAATGTTAGGTACCTAAATCAGGAGATGGTCCTGTACATCCAGCAGTCACGGCACTTCTGTGATGGCGGGCTCAACCTCCGAGCCTGTCTCCAGTGAATAAATCATTCAGTTACCAGTTCTAAAAGCCTGGTGATCGAAGCTGGGCTAAAACACAACTATACCAGATGAGCCACCCACCAAAAGTCTTGGTCCATAATTCTTAATTAGTAAGGTAAAAAAAAAAAACAGGGGACAATTAGTTTTAGTATTAAGGAACATATATTTGTTTTGCTTTGTATTTGTCATTTATCTTTGATAAAACTAGAAGGAAGTTGTTAGTTTACTAGTAATATTTCTTTTAGCTTTGTGCACTTTTTATTTTTTTTAAGGTTCAACATGTACAGTTAGAATAACATACAGTGACTAGTTTTTATTTGTTTGACTTTTTATATTATTCTGGAAACTTTACCAGTCATATTGGTTATTTCAAATTCACAGTAGGAAATGACACTGTAGGACGGTAGCCAACAGAGGTGAATGACAGGTGCAAATGTGAAGAAAAATAAGCTTACTTTGTTTTTATACCAAGTAGAGATAAACAATGAAGTAGCTTGCTATAGTTTTTTTTTCACACAAAGGTGAAATATTTCTTCTCAGATGAAACCTTAATAATTAAAAAATACCTTGGTTTGCTAATGCACATAAATAAAATAATTCCTTACCACTAAATTATTGTTCTGGCAATATTTCATAAGCTGGTTATATTTTCCAGAAGCTTGATCAAGGACTATGAATTAAAACAGTTAAACATACTCATACACTTTAAGGCTATGCCACAGCAGTACAAAAAAATATTCCCGCAGGGGACTAACTTATGGAGACTTCTGAGTACAGATTTATTGAAAGCTGCTACACATAATAAAGTTCCCCATGTGTTTTCTGTGATGCCTGGTTTTTTAGATAATGGTAGGCAAGATTGCAGTTTCAAAGTATTTTGTATATATAATTAAGTAAAATTGATAATATCTAAGTGTAAATAATAATAATAATAATAATAATAATAATAATACAGGATTCAAAGATAATAAATGGAAAAAGCATAATCTGTATGATATATAGTGTGGTATATGGAAGATGGTATGTGCATATTGTATGTTATATATGCATGTTGTATGTTATATATTGTGATATGTACTTTTGATATAAAGATTTATGGAATGTTATGCTCTATTATGTTGTGGTACGTATGCATGTATGTATGTTTATATATGTGTATTTATTTATATGTGTATAATCAGTACTTTTTTTGTAAGAAAAAGGTGCCATAACTCACATCTTTTAATCTTTTATTAAATAAATTATATATTCAGTTCTTAACATAAATTTAATTAATTGTATTTAAGGCAAATGTTCATAGTAAATTCCAAAGTTTTGTCCAATTCTCATGCAGCAAATCTTCTTGACTCCTTTCCTTGGTGTTAGTATCTATGGGCTGGATCCAGACTTAAGTAAGTGCTTTGAATTAGTTAGTTCTAGGCTAATCCATGTTGATTGCAGGGGAGTCATATTTCATCTGTTGCAAACAGTATTAGAGTTGATAGGTGATGTTTCCATCCCAAGTCTAAATAATAGTGTAATAGTAAAGCTGATCAGTATCTGTGTGCAGTAAGCAATTCAAAGATATATCCCTGCATGCAAAGAATACAATTAACTTGACTCCCCCTGCAATCAACATGGTTTAGCCCAGGAGTAACTAATTTCAAACACTTACTTAAGTCTGGATCCAGCTCTATGGCCGAATGTCATCCCCTGAGTAACCACAGATCAATGTACTTTGAAGGATCAAAAAGTCTCAATTATTTGACTCTAGTTTCCTTGACAGCATCAACTACTGATAATTGTAGTCTGTGATTAGCACAATGCCAAACTATAATATATGGAAAACGTTCTGACAGTAATTTCTTAACTCCACTAACATCCTAACATCACAGCAACACCGTCGCACCAGAGAAACCAAATATTTTTTTAAATAATCTTCTGTCATCCCATAAAAGTGAAAACATTGGAGTAAGGAATTAAATACTCCTTCTGCCGTTACTTTTTCAAGTTCTACCAAGTCCAAAAACAAATTTATTGGTGAATTAATTTCAACACCTATGACACAGCATCAAACATATATTAGGAGTGTAGTTTATTTACTTATTTATTATGTGGTTGATTCATAAATTATCAATTAAATTATATTATTGGGTTGAACGATTACTTTAACCACAGTTTTCCTCATTTCTTCACTTGTATGATTAACAATGTTAATACACGCATTTGTAGAATAAAGAATACGACCCATTTCAACTCCGTTAATTTCTTGCAGATCAATTTCAGTTTCAAAATGATGGAATGATTGATTTTCCTTTGCTACTTTATATGCAGTTATTTTTTTGTGAGATAATGATGTTAAAAAAACATTCTCAAAAGTAATTTTTTCACTTTCAGCAACAATCTTTAATGCTTCTTTATGTGTAGCAGATTCTCTGTGTTCAAAATTTTTTTTCCAAGTAAAGGCAACTGTTGCTTCCTATCTTTGCCAGCATAGGTTATCTCATATTCTCCATTCTTTGCTCCATTCTTTGGAAATATTAAATCCCATTTTCATTTCAACTCCATGATTTCCAACTTTTCTACAAGTTGTACAGCCAAGTTTCATTTTGGAAACACAGAGCCAATTATTTTTCGAGCAAAAATAATTTTCTTGATCATAGGTCCGGCCAGTCATTTGTAGTTTAGCTTTGCTTCTCAAGATCAGAAATATTAACAGGCATCATTATTTCCGTGTGTTATGTCATTGGGCCTGATCCAGAGCTACGACCGCAATCGCCCGCGAGCGTAGCGAACGTACGCCCGAGCGTAAAAACTTTCACGCCCATAACACTCCCATTGATTGTAACAGCTTACAGCAGCTGAACCCTACCCTAAGATTTTCCAGCGTACGTGCGAATTTTCGTACCGATACGCTGGTCGTACTGGGCTTAGCACGCCCATACACACTAAAAATTTTAAAAAGATTTTAAATTCACCAATGATTTTTTAAAATTAAGAAATTATTTACCTTTCACACATAGTCAATAACTGTGCACACAGCTCCCCATAAGTTTTCAACCCTTATTGCATCCCCCATTACTTTTCAGCCCTTATGGCAGCCACCTATAAGTTTTCATCACTTATCTGCAGCCCCCTCCCCATAACTTTTCAGCTTTTATTGCAGACCCCCAATAATTTTTTAGCCCTTATTACAGCCCCCCTATATTTTTTTCAGTCCTTCAGCCCTTATTGTAACCCAGTATAGGTTTTCAGCCTTTATTCCAGCCCCCCTATAATTTTTTTGACATTATTGCAGCCCCCTCATAAGTTTCAGTCCTTATTATAGCCCTCCTATAATTTTTCAGCCCTTATTGGAATCCCCTATAATTTTTCAGCCCTTATTACAGCCCCCTATACGTTTTCAGTCCTTATTACTGCCCCTTTATAATTTCTTATAATAGGTTTTCAGCCATTAATGTAACCCTTCCTTAATTTTTCAGTCATTTTTGCAGCCCCCTATAAGCATTCATCCCTAATTGCATAATAGAAGATGAAGCGCTTCAGGAATTTAGTTTTTATTGAATATGCTGTACTGATAGGTTGTTGGACAGTCTGGTCTGTTAGCCAATGACAGATGTAGCAGATATGAGAGTCAATGTATATATAAATAATATCCTTTTACGCTCAGTCTTTTGCGGCTGCAATGAAAACTTGTAAATATAATAGATTGGATCACCACCTAGATGGACTTCTGCCTGTGGGCGCTGTTAGACATTCATAGCGGAGGCTGGTCCGGGGGTTTCTGAACCACAGCAAAGTGTTAATCATAGGAAAAGGTATATCACAAACCTTCTCCGATGGCACCAGAGTGCACTCTGTTTCACGGCATGTTAATGATAAACATGGGGGGAAACCTGAAGTTTTATCTGTGATGGTATAGAAGTCATCAACCGGACGTCAAGGCGTGGAGACCAGTATGCCTGACTTTGTCAAAGGGAGGCATACTGGATCTTCAGGCTGAATACTATCTGCCCTATATGTTTAAATGAATCTATTGAGTTGAATCATTATTCCTAAGTGATTGAACCTTGGTATTTTTACTTTTCTGAATTATTGTTGTTTAAATTTATTTTTCAGGTTTTTGTTTAAAATTCTCTGCATAGAGCAAAACTGAATGAGTGAGAAGAAAGTTATCCATTCCTTGCTGTCTTTATTTATATAGATATGTAGAAGCATTCCATGTAATCATTTCAAACATATTCATTTTGGTATTTTTATATCCCTATTATATTGTATTATCTCATTATATATTTTTCTATCAGCTGTATAACTATTTATATTTATATTTTTTTTATCTGTTTATGACTGTCTATATGTAAAATCACAAACGAAATTAATGTAATACTACTTTTTTCTATACACACCTACAAGAAAATAGTTTAATCTTCTCTCTCTTTTTTCTTTCTACCATGCTAAGAGTTGAATCTCTATAGCAACATGTAACCATACCTTTCTCTATAGCATTAGTATGAATATAATCTCCATACTAACCTATAGAAAATAAAATAAAAATAAAATGGAAAGAACAAATGTGTAAGGGACTTTGGTGGATGTCTCTATGTTTGTATTTTTATTGGTATTTTTATTGGTATTTTTTTATTTTTTGTTTTTGTTTTTTCATTTTATTTTTTGTTTTTATTATTTTTGTTTTTTGTCTGTAAAGCATACAAAGTTGTTTATGTGTACCGTTCACTGTTAATCTCTATGGAACTCTAGAGAAATAATATTCCAACCTACTAATATTTATTTGTTTTTTATTGTGTTTAATTATTGCCATGAACTTTGTAACCAGCCATAAAGAGTTAATTATACACCAGCATTAATTAAGTTTTAGCATAAATAGGAAGTTGAAATTCACTACCTATACTTACCTCCTGAAGAAACTACAGGCGTAGAGAAACGCGTAGAGGACTAGCTTTACTTGAATCCCTGCACTTTATTCAATCCCAAAAGCAAGCCAAAACTCCTTCTAAAAGCTAAACTAACAGGACTAATAACTTTATCACTATTACTTTGCTGTACAAACTAAAGACTGCCTGATTGTCTCTGCGGCTCCGTCTGCGGGACGGACCTCTGCAGGAGGAACCATTACTGCGCTAGCACCCCTGACCATACCATGCCGGTTGGAGGTGGTGCCGTCGGAGAAGGTTTGTGATATACCTTTTCCTATGATTAACACTCTGCAGTGGTTCAGTAACCCCCGGAGCAGCCTCCGCTGGCCTAACCCGGTCCTTACTGTATAATTTAAATGCCTTCCTCCGGTTACAAAGCGTATTTCCTGCCATCATAAGGATGACCCGCCCCTTCGTACAAATTTATGAGGAAGGTATGTATGATCAGAATTACGATGCCTAAGATCTGCTGCACAAATGCACACTGCATACAATAAATCAAAATGATGCAAGCGGCTAGCGTAAATATGCTTTCGTACTAAACTCAGGATTTGGCCCAATTTGTATATAGGGAACAAAGGACAGTTCAGAGTCAATGATAACATCTAAGCATCGAGTTTAATGAGTAGGGATTATGGGCCTGATTCATACTACCAGATGTATTGCATATACGTCCAGAGGTTACCAATATTTGATACTGTGCATGCGTAGTATCTTTTTTACATAATCTATGTATCTTTTCGTTACATAGATTGTGTATATATACGGTCTTTAAGACACAATAAAGTGTGGATCCGGCCCTATATCATTATTGTTAACAGAGATAGAAAGACACATCCAGGATGAAATGGCAGAGAGACATTCAGTTGCATTGGCCAACACAGTTGGTGAGAGACCAAGAGTAGAAAGGTAGATTTGAATATCATATGTAGATAGATAATACTGAAAGCCAAATGACTGTATTAGTTGTCCAAGGCAAATGGTATAGATAGAGAAAAGCAATGGACTGAGCCTTGTAGTACTCCAACAGCTAAGCGAAGAGCAGAAGAGGTGCATTCAGTAAAGCTAACACTGAAAGAGCGATTAGATAAGCAGGATATGAACCAGGAAAGAGCGGTATCCCAAATACCTAAGGATTGTAACATTTGTATGAGAAAAGAGTGGTCGACAGTGTTGAAAGCAGTAGGATTAAAAAAGAGTAGTCACCTTTAGATTGAGAAATTATTAGGTTGTTGCCCACCTTGGTCAGTGCAGTTTCAGAGGAGTGTTTGGAAAGAAAGCCTGACTGATGAGGATCCAGAAGATTGTGTGAGGAAAGGAAGTGAATGAGGTGAGTGTAGGCAAGTCTGTCGATCAACTTTGAGGGGCATGAGAGCTGGAATATGGGATGATAATTAGAGGGAGAGTTGTGGTCAGAGTTTTGTTTTTTCAGAATTGGAGTGATTAGTGATTGCTTGAATAAAGATGGGAAGATACCAGTCATAAGAAAGAGATTCCAGATTGTAAGTAACGTTGGAATAAGTACAGAAAATAGACATTGACTGACTTGTGAAGGTACAGCATAGTAGGAAGATAAAAAAAGAGCAGATACTTCCTCTTCATGGGTTGGAATGAGGACATGGGGCCAGAATGTGGAGGAAAACCGACTGAGCAGTATGTTAGTCGATGAGGAGTTGGAGGAGGACAATTCTTGTCTGATATTATCAATTTTGTCCTTAAAGTACAATGCAAAATCTTGGGCACAGATGGAAATGGATTTTTTACAGGAGTGCTCAGTAGGATGGTAAATGTACGAAAGATGCATTTGGGGTTAGAAGCCTGAGTAGAAATTAGATTTTGAAAGTAGGATTGTTTGGCATTGTCCAGAGCATTATTCATAAAAGTGATTAGTGTTGGTATAAATAGAAAAGTCTTTGGGGGCATGAGATACCCACCAGCGATTCTCTGCTTTGTGGGATAGTTTTCTAAGGTCTCATGTTTCCTTAGTGTGCCATAGCTGATATTGAGGTAGTGTATGAGGGGTAGCTAGAGCAACTTCATCAAGGGCAGCTGCTGGGGTTTTATTAAGGTGAGATACCGCCATATCAGGAAATTAGGAACGGTGGAAAGAAGTTGTTGCACAGATTGATAAAATTGATTAACATTAATGGCATTAAAATATCTATGGGTGTGAGTAGGTATTGAAGTATTGAAGTATTTGACATTAAAGTAGTAGAGCTAGTGGGTAAAAGGTCGCAAGAGATAAGGTGGTGGTCTGAGAGAGGGTGAGGAGAGTTGGTAAAATCAGAGACTGAACATAGTTTGGAGAATACAAGGTTAATGCAATTGCCATTCTTATGAGTAGAGAATGACTCCAATAGAGTGTTCAAAGAAGAGCAATTAAAATGGTCCATAGCCTGTGTTACAAAACATACTAAGAAAGGCTAGAGGAACTAAACATGTATAGCTTGGAGCAGAGAAGGCAGAGGGGGGGAGGGGATATGATAGCAGCTTTTAAATATACAAGGGTTGTGAACGGCTAGAGGAGGGTGACATTTTTCAAAGGAAGAGGTATAATAGAACACGAGGGCATGAATATGAACTGGAGGGTGAAAGATTTAGAGGAAATGTGCGGAAAATTTACTTCACTGAAAAGGTGATAGATAAGTGGAATAGCCACTCATCTAAGGTGGTTGAGGCTAACACAGTAGAACAGTTTAAACATGCTTGGTATAAATATAAGGATATCCTAAATGTTTTACTAAATTAATGGTAAATAGGGTCAGTATAGTTTTAAATAAACAACTGGGCAGACTGGATGGGCCATATTGCTCTTATCTGCCGTCACTTTTCTATGTTTCTAATTTTCTATGAGGTTAGAGAAAAAAGCTCGGAGGAGTCAAGAGATGAAGTATTATTAATGGGGATGTTAAAATCACCTAGCATAATGGTAGGCATGTCAGAGGATAGGAAATGAGGAAGCCAAGCATTGAAGTGTTGTAGAAATTGTTGGCAAGATGCATTGGGGGTGGGGGCATAGATCACAGCCACACGCAGAGTGAAAGGATTGAAGATGCGAACAGTATGTACTTCAAAGGATGTGAATGTAGGTGAAGGGACATCGGACCTGATCCACACATACCCTGTATGTAACACCGGCCAGCAGCGTAAGATCGGCTTAAAAAAGATCGGCTGATCATGGATCAGGTGTCCTAGCAGCGCCGTAGTAACGCTGGAGGGGGGCGTCCCCCAGCGTTACTACGTTCAGGGAGAGTAATGAGGCTGGGAGGGCGGTGTTATCGTAGTAACGCGGCCATCCCAGCATAGTTACACTCCCTTACGCCGGCTGGCTGCAGTTAGGGTAGCATAGCAGGGGGAGAGTCGGGGGAGTGAGCTGCTGTTATGCTGAGCGTTAGAACGCTCAGTGTAACAGCATAGGTCTGGATCAGGCCCATTGTGTACAACTGTGAATGTGCAATTTGGTGAAAAAGTAGTCCAACCCCATCACCCCATCTGTCCCCAGGCTTGGGGGCATTAGTAAAGTGGTGTCCACCATATGAGAGTGCAGCAGCTAACTGGAGATAAATCACCAGCTAACAGTAGAAGAAGAGAACGCTATAGTAGAGGATTATGTGATCTAGGAGTAGTTATATTGTGACAACCATTAGAGAAGATTTTGAATAAACATCTGAGGTATGAAAAGAGTTAATGACCCGGATTCACAACGCCGTACGTGTTCCACATATGGTCTTAATTTCCCGATAGTAGCAGCTGCTACACATGCGTAGTAACTATTTTACATAATCTACATATCGTTTTGTTACGTAGATGTAGATTACGTAAAATAGTTACTATGTATGAAGACCCTATGTGTGGAACATGTATGGTGTTGTGAATCCGGGCCTATGTGTGTTAGTTAATGGATTATAGAGCAGAGCAGGGCTAATAATGGTTGTGAAGGAGGGAAAGTATTGGATGTTAGGTAGGATCTGAAAATAAATGTTGTGTAAAGAGTTTAAAAATAGAAGCATTTCTGACATGGATATCCAAAGCAACATTTAGCAGCATAGATTACAATGATTCCACCATTGTGTGTCCAGGATTTCACAGATATGGTGCATATTTGAAAGTCTGTAACTCACAGTTCTGGAATGGTTGTAGTCATTAGTTGTTGTTTTTTGGTGAGCTGTATTATAGGAACAGCAGAGTGCATGTTATTGGAGCTTATAACTATTGGAAAATATGGGGAATAGTTATAAAATTACACTACTCTTCAACTTGTTTTATAAAAGTATAGTAGAACAAAATAATCTATTTAATTTTGTGACCACATTAAATAATCCACAAATGAGTTTAGTCATGTCGTCTGCTCTCTGTATTAGGTCATTATTTCAGAAATGTTGCATACTTGGGTGGCTGCAGCTGCTTAATATCCCATTTTTAGCAGGTGCTTTTATGGCAATGACCTTCTATCTATCTTCTATTTATCACAATCTAGAATGATCTGATGCTTAAATTAGTTACTGTTTTATTTTAATGTACACACTCATTACAGGCAATTGGATTTTGTTTTAATATGTGTAATTATTGACTTTAGCATCTGCTGCATAGTTAATTTAAACAACGTTTTAGTCTTTTAGATTTATTGAAGGTATAAATAATTTTTTCAAGTTGGTTTCAGATACCTTGAACACTAAATGCATTGTGGCAATTTAGGCTTTGATTACACTCAACCTCAGTATTTCCTATTCTACAGCCAGTGAATTACTTATGTTTCATACATAGTTCTCTAATTTAAGATATGCTCCAAGTACCCTGTTTTTCTGGGACTTTGGGTTATAATGTTGTATGTTAGTTATACAGTACAGTCATTTACAAGATATTGATGTGCAATGGCTGTCATTTGCCCAGCACACTCTGGCTTATTAGCAAGAAACAGTAGAGCACCCTACAAACAATACTTGGTTTCATCTTAGTTTACTGTTAACTGGGAGGGGAGAAGATGCATTTTAAATGGCATTTGACTCTGCCTTGTGCAACAGCTCCAGCTTTTTAAGTTGCAGCAAGGTGACATTCCGAGGAGGAGGAGGCAGACCAAGAACCCGTCATGGGTCGGACAACCTAGCGTTCAGTAGAAGGGTACACCTCTGTTAACTCATATTTCTCCCCACATACTTTCTGCGCCAAAGTACTCTGGCACAATCACATATACTGCCACAGCGAGGTACCCTCCAGTACCTCCGCCTGCCACCCACTACTTCCTGCAACAACCCCAGTACTTGCTGAACAAGTAAAGTAAATCTTCATCAGCCGCAGAAAAGAAGAGGCTGGTTGTGGTACAAATGCGGATGATATAATCCACCCCCAAATAAAGAAACAAAGTTTGCCACAACACGGTTTGGCTGTATGGGCACCGCAGAACTTTTAATTGACCCCAAGCCTCACCAAAACAACCTGGAAGTAATGACCGGCCAGCAAAATATTAAGAAATGGAAAATTGTCAAAGGATTGTGGAGAGTTTCCCTGGAAGCTGGGAGCTGAAAGTGTGGTACTCAATGTATAATTAAACAATGTTGAACTCAAATACCTCTGGAGCCTCAAGTAACAGAAGTTAAAACAGTTGCCCCAAACATTCCCCCAAATTGTCCTGCTAAAAGGACAAATGAAACTGTATTAACAAAGTACTTCAAGGGAGTATGGCCCAAAAGATCCCCCTTCCTCCCTAATTAAAGAGAGAATGTTTCCAAGGAAGAATGACAGACAAGGGAAAAATCTAAGGAGAGAACTGGGAAAACGATAGACAGAACGCTTCCAACGAAGGTGAACTCTCGAAAACATCTGAGGCATAACAAGGCCAATCTGAATACCACACTAAAGGGGAAAAAACAGGTGAAAAACTTTCCATGCCCCACAAAGTGGAGCAATGTTGATCTAGATTGTTCTGACTCCTTCACTAAACAATAAAACGAACTAACCAGAAAACACCTGCTGCACGTAGTGATGGAGGACCCGAGGTTAGCGTAGCGAATTTACGTATACGAAAATACGCTACGCTAATACACGTACGGCAAACGTTGTTCTGGATCTACCCCATGATATTTAGGTTTTCCGTAAGGCCGCATACCTGATTGTAAAAGTTAGGGTAGGAATCTGGACATGCAAGTGTCCAGATTTACTACCATCAGCGCACTCCCTGCTACAATGCAGGCTGTACTGACCTCGGGCGTCCGTAAGGCACCCGTAGGTCAGGATCCAGTGCCATGTGTGTCTTATTATACCTGTGCTGCCCAGAAATGTACGCATTCAGCAGACTAGCCATCAGCCAGAAGCATCACCCATATCATGAGTCCCCTAGGAATAAAAAGTTTTTTTGAGACTACAAAAAGAATTTGTTCCATACATTTGAAAATATATGATAAGCCACCTGCCAATTACAAGGCTTCTTTGTCTTGGTGGTCCTAACTCTAAAACTGTCAGAGTCCCATATATCATGTATTTTTTATTTGAGAGCTCACCCCCAAGAGAGGCCCCTAAGTCTCCAAAACAGCTACTCTGAAACAGTACCCCCATGTCAGTAGAATTAGGAAAACCAAAACAGAGAAACCTTGTAAGTGGCTGGTGGCTTATCATATATTTGCAAATATAGGTAACAAATTATCTGGCTTTTATTTAAAGATATAATGTTATGGATTATTGCTGGTTAATTGCAAGAGTGCTGGGGTGCCTTTTTTGTATTTGTGTAAATTCCCCATACCTTGCAGAACCTGCTCTATAGTAACCTATAAATTAATTTGAGCAACATCTTTTGCAACCATTTTGTGTTTGTATTAAAGCTTGTCTGGGATAGCAGCTGACAAGGGGTTCTGTTTGAAAGTAACTAAACCTTCTAATAAATCTTCTACTTATGTATGTGCTAACACAGTATTATATTCTGTTTGGTATATAGCTTAGGACCTATTTTTTAACCTTTGCATTTACACAGTGGTAATTTTTGTCCCTGACTGTACCTTTTCCATTTTTTTAGATATTTCCATTTTAAGGGTTTGATTATTTTACTTAAAAATTACTTTATATTAGGGCTGCTTAAAACCTTTATCATAATTAAACAGCTCATACATGGAACAAATAAGGAATTCATATTATAAAACTGTATTCATGAAACATGTAAACTTGTATAGAAAACTTCATTACACCTATTAGCCTAGTCACATAACTGCAGGTTTCAAGAGGTGCACTTTTGTAGTACTACTCATTCAAAGTGCACAAAACTCAGGATCAATTCCATTTTCATTAGCTCATTAGCACAAAGCATAAGGAAATCTTTATGAGAGTTATATCAGGTTTGTTATCAGTCTGGTGGCTGTGTGGCTATACATACTGTATGGTTTGCGCCGCTCGTTCCGTACGCTGCCCTGATTTTCCGTTCTGGGACACTGCGGCCGATGGTTGCCTGGCACTATCAGACGCTGTGTTGTCAGCGGGTATGTTTACTCGTTGTCTGGCAGCGCTGGTGGGCTTGGCTGCGGCCGGCATGTAGTGTGAGAGGGACGGACTTCCAGGCTGTGGCGGGTCAGTCGGCGCAATCTCCAGGGGTTCTCAGGTGAGTAATTAGGGCTATTTATTCTGTTTTGGTATGCTGTTTGATTTACATTTAATTTTGACTGCTGACAAAGCTTACACACTTCATTAATTCTCCTCCTTGCCCTGATGACGGACTCTCCTCGGAAACTGCTGTTGGTAGTGAGTGAGAAACAAGCCTATTGCTCTGAGAGTTGCTTTTTGGATTCCTTATTGACTTTTTTCTTATTATTTTGAATGCAACCTCAGTTTTTTGATTATTCTATTATGAAATGTTCATGATGTTCATCAGTTCAGTCTGTTTTAATGCACTTTTGCACTTTTTTGTGGGAGATGCTCCGATTCCCCTTGGAATACATGAAATATATATATCAATAAAACATTTGGATTTTTTTGACATCTGGAGTGCTGGCTTGTATATTATTATATACACTTTTGTGCCTGTATTTACTTTTGGCCGTGCATCTATACATTTATATCCCCTTTGTGAGTGTGCCTGTAAGTTGTTCCCTATGAGGATCAACTATTTTCTCTATATACTGTATGTATATACACTGCTCAAAAAAATAAAGAGAACACTTAAACAACACAATGTAACTACAAGTCAATCACACTTCTGTGTAATCAAACTGTCCACTTAGGAAGCAACACTGATTGACAATCAATTTCACATGCTGTTGTGCAAATGGAATAGACAACAGTTGGAAAATATAGGCAATTAGCAAGACACCCCCAATAAAGGAATGGTTCTGCAGGTGTTGACCACAGACCACTTCTCAGTTCCTATGCTTTCTGGCTGATGTTTTGGTCACTTTTGAATGCTGGCGGTGCTTTCACTCTAGTGGTAGCATGAGACGGAGTCTACAACCCACACAAGTGGCTCAGGTAGTGCAGCTCATCCAGGATGGCACATCAATACGAGCTGTTGCAAGAAGGTTTGCTGTGTCTGTCAGCGTAGTGTCCAGAGCATGGAGGAGATACCAGGAGACAGGCCAGTACATCAGGAGACGTGGAGGAGGCCGTAGGAGGGCAACAACCCAGCAGCAGGACCGCTACCTCCGCCTTTGTGCAAGGAGGAACAGGAGGAGCACTGCCAG
>WWET01003150.1:118919-143576 GCA_011038615.1 Limnodynastes dumerilii | reverse complement strand
AGTTAGCACAGGCAGGCTGGACTAACTGCAGAGCGGCTCCACGAGTAACCAGGCATTAGTCCAGCCTGCCTGTGCTAATCCAGTCCAGTCTGCCTTTGCTAATCCAGTCCAGCCTGCCTGTGCAGATCCAGTCCAGCCTGCTTGTTCAGGTCCAGTCCAGCCTGCTTGTGCAGATCCAGTCCAGCCAGCCTGTGCTAATCTAGTCCAGCTTGCTTGTGCAGATCCAGTCCAGTCTGCTTGTGCAGATCCAGTCCAGTCTGCTCATGCAGACCCGGCCCAGCCTGCCTACGCTGACCATGCCCTGCCACCCAGCACAAACCAAGGACCTAGTTCTCCCTAGTCTGTCTCATCAGTCCCAGTCTAGCCCTGCGAGATCCAGTCCAGCACAGGAACCATCAGTCTCTCTTGCTACCTGGAGCATCTCACTCCAGTCTAGCGCCCTGTTGCTACATCCTAATCCGACCTTGTTCTTATGCGCAAGCATCATCTCCGGCCTCCCAGCTTCCTCTACATCATCCATTGTCCTACATACCCAGTGTTGTACCCAGAAAATGGTGAAAGCGTAAGGAGCAGGTCACTGAAGCGGTAAAAATTAAGGTAATTATTTAAAAACACTGTAAAATAAAACACAGTAAAACGTTATTAAAAAAACACATACAAACACTTTATATTTATGACCACAATAAATAAAATAAATAAATAATATTGACCTTACAGGGCATGCTTATGCTTGTAGTGCTATAAGCACCAGCATGCTCAAGGATGCCAGGGCATGCTGGTGCTTAAAGAACCACAAGCGCCAGCATGCCCTGCCATCCAGGGCCCACTGCGCCATCTTTATGTCCCCATTAGTATATAAATAAAAGTTAGGGCCGGCCATTATATTTATGTATAAAAAAAAACATTAAATACAATAAAAATCCTAAAAAACATACTTACCTGCTTTGCTGGGATTCAGTCTTGTAAGATTTTAATCCTGGGAGGGTCTTTGCAAAAAAAAAAAAACATTTGGAGATGTTGCAACTTATGTCCTGCAAGGAGGGCATCCCTGTGCTAATTACAATTCTACTGTCACTGGGTCATATTTATACCATTCCTAAAGATGTGAAACATTTTTTCTTGAAAAGAGCCATTAGGGGAATCACTGGTTGGTTCCACACTTGCAATATTGTCTTTTAAGCAGCCAAACTTTGCTGGGCCCCATCAGCAAATACCTGTGAGGAGTAAAATATTACGGTGATAGACATTTAAAAATAATTATGTATATCTACTAGTTGGAAGTTGTTTACAGGAATTTGTTAAGGTTTGGAGGAGTTTCTTAGTAAGGGCAGGGAAATTCAACAATCAAGGTATTAGGCCAGTGCGAGCGGTATCATAGTCCACCACTTCTCTAAGCAGATTATAGTGAATAGTGATAGCTCTATGTTGGAGCACGTTGGAGAAAGGCACCAAGGCGGCGAATTAACGATTCTAAATAGTGCTGCACCTGAAAATATGCAAAATGAAGGTCTTTTAGAAATTAAAATTTTTCCACTGCTTGGTGAAATGTGAGTATTTTTTGGTTTGCTTGTCAAGCAGACACGCTATACTGTCTATACCACATGATCTATATGCCACAAAGAGGAAGGTAGCTCTCCCAGATTGAAATTCAGGGTTGTAAATCAAAGGAAAGTGTAAAGATGTATGTAAGTTAGGCCAAAACTGATGTCTTAAGACAGGCCAGACCTTACAAGTGGACTCTAAAAGCGGATTTTCTTTATAGTCCAAGAGAAACTCTTGGTCATGTAAGTGTAGTAAGACTTTAAGATTAATGGGCCTGATCCAGAACAACGCTTCTGAGCGAATTTACGCGTGGCGGAGACGTAAAATCACCTTTTTGTAAGTACTGCGCACCATAGAAAATACGCTCAGTAGCGTAGCGTAATTGTGAACGTATGGGCCATTCACGTATGTGTTACGTAAATACTTACGTGTGGGCGTCTTGATAAAATACGTCCGTGCAAGGGGTGTGCCGAGGGGAGTGTAGCGAATTTACGTGCACGAAAATACGCTCCGCGAATAAACGTACGGCAAACATAGTTCTGGATCTACCCCAATGTTGGTTAAAAATTTTTGTTCAAAATTTTTATCCGTATAAATTTCCGACCCCTGAAGCCAGTCACATAAATGACGCAGGAGGAAGGCATGATTGTATGCTACAATGTCAGGGAAATTAAGACCATCATTAGAGATTTTTAAGTTAATTAAGACTAATTCTAGATATGCCAATATTCCATATGAATTGTCGGAACAAAGTTATAATCTTTTAACATCATTCTTGGTTAGGAGAATTGGGAGAGATTGAAATAAGTATGATAGTTTAGGAAATAGAAATTTTTATAAAATTTGCATACGAAAGTTCCTAATTCTCTTATAATAGTAAAAACGTTAAGTGAATACAAGTCAGCTGGATTTTTGGTTATTAGTACTCCTAGGTAGGGGAGTAATTTTCTCCACCATTGGATAGGGAAATAATATCCTTATCTGGGTTTATGCTGTCATTGAGTGAGACATAATACCATTGATTTCTCTACATTTTTTTGTAAGCCCTGAGACAATGACAAATTCCTTTATTCTCTCCAAAACCACTCCCAAAATCATAACTAGGTTAGAGGTGTAGAACAATACATTATCTGCAAAAGCAGAGATATTGATTGTTCTGCTACCGAACATAATGCCCTCAAAGTCCCTCCAATTTTGGAGAATACGGAGCAGGGGTCCAAAGATAAGTTAAACAACAGATGAGAAAGGGGGCGTCCTTGTATAGCGCCCCTTGCCATCACCAATCCAGCACCTCTTAGCCAGTTTTGCAGAAACGCAGTGGAAGGGGAGTAATAGAAATACTGAATGAGAGAAATGAAAGAAAAGCCAAAGGAGCTTCACTCTAATATCCGGTATAGGTGTGACCTATGTGTGCCTTGTGTCAAGACTCAAGAGGATATTCCTATTCATAGGCATTATGGATGACGAGACAACGGCAGCCACTGCAACCCTTATTCCTTTCACCGAGTGTAATCTGGTGGACAGTTAGTAAGTTTGTGGAATGGACTGAAGACGGATGGACATTATTTTTGCTAAGAATTTACAATGTGTTTAATTATGTGTTAGGTGGTATGAAGACACCAACTGGGGATGTTTGCTAGGCTTGGGAATAAAGATGGTATGTGATTCATTAAAATTGGGATAGGAGGTGAATGTTCATGGATCTCATGAAAAAGTTCCAATAATGCAGGAGTAACATGTTTCTTCAGTATTTTATAATATTCACTAGACATTCCATCCAGTCTGGAGGCTTTGTGTGATTTCAGGGTCCTCTATGGGTCCTCTATTTCTTCTATTGTAATGAGATCATCCAAGATCTCTCTTTGGTCTTGGGACAATTTTGGTAAACAAGCTTCACATAATAACCTATCAAGAAGAATTGGATCACCAAGTATAGCCTGATACAGGTTTCTATAATATACTTGAAATTCAATTAAAATCTCTTCTGATTTAATTAGCAATTCCCCCCAGCCCAGCAGTGGAGTCCCTTAGAGTGGTAATATGGCTTCTTGGTTTATAGGATCTTGCAATGTTAGCTAAGACCTTTCCTGGTTTATTTCCCAATCTATAGAATTTGTGGGCACTATAGTCTATATTTTGTTTAGCCTGACTAGTTAGATAAGTGTTATTAGCTGTAGACGTAAACAAAAAAGGGTGTGAATTTTCCCTGTCTGAGTTCTATGTGCCTGGTTTCCCTTTTCTTCTGCTGAGTGGTGTGTGTTTACCATCTCACACTGTCTGTACCTGCTGAGTGAGCAATTCCTTCTGCTCCTCTCCTGTCTGTGAGCATGCTGTGTTGTGTTTACCATCACTCAGCCAGTGGAGTCCAGTTGTTGGGCTCCATCTGTTGTAGTGTACACTTCGTGTTACCATTTCTCCATGTGTCTCTAACCTGTGAGTCTATCTCTATTGTTTTCTATATACCACTGTTTCCATATGCCAGTGTGTGTGTGTAAGTGTGAGTCAGCTTATCAAACCCTGCTCTCTTGTTAGCGATGTCCTGTATTCCATCTCCAGCTTGTCCCGCTTCTACTGCCTCCTGGTACCTGTTGTCCTTCTGTGTGTGTCATCTATCAGTTGGTCAGGTGCCTGTTTGAGGACCTTGTTTGTTATCTGTTCAACGCCTGTGGTTATCTACATACCTTTGGTTATTATTTATCATAATTTCTCAGTGTGTGAGTTCCAGTTAGCAATCTTGTGTGCAAGGGTTTCAGTCTGTATCTTTTGTGAGAAACGTTCCTGCCCTCTGTGTTGTATATAAAGATTTCCAGGTTGTGTATCAGTTCCATTGCAGGGACTTACGCTACAGGTTTTCCTTGCAGGCTATCACCGGGGGCAGAAACCTATCAGGTGCAAGCAGCCAAGAATAACCTCACTATCATCTAGTGAATACCTGGCACTGGTTTAGGCTCCGAACCCTGGCAAGAACCCTTCCTGGAGACTGTAACAACAAGTTCCCTTTTGCTTGTTTAAACTGTGTTAGGGTATCAGGATTAGGATTATCTACATATTTCCTGAAAGTGGAAGAAATATCTCATTGTAACATCTGTGTATGGGTATTAGCCTCTTGATGATGAAGCCTTGCATCACTGCTTTGGAAGTTTGCCAGAACAATAGTGGGTTATCCCATTGTGCCAGGTTAGCATCTAAATATAATTCCAAGTGAAATTAAAACTAAGTTTGGAAATCCTCGGATTCTTTCAGATATGTTGGAAATCTCCATAGGGGTGTTACCATCACTGGAACTATGTGTTGGGAGACAAAGTAACTGGATCATGATCTGAAAGTACTATGTCTCCAATGGTCACAGCTCTAACCTGTCAGCTACACAATGTCAGCTATGCAAATATAGTCTAAATGAGAGGGGAGCCATGAGCAGCAATGAGAGGTGAGTAAATTATTGATCTAAGAGGTGGAGGAGGTGCCAAGGGTCCACCAAGTGGTGTAAGGATTGCAATCCCTATATTTGTTGCCATTGCAATAATTAAGGATTCCTACTTGGCGGGGACTTATCAAGCAATAAGTCTGCAACAGTGTTCAGGTCTCAGGATGAACTTGGGCACATCTTGGTGTACTAAGAATTGAGGCAAAGCACCAAAAAATTAAGTGACTGCTCCATTTGGCGTATACACATTTAAGAGAGAGTATCTAACGAAATTAATAGTCAAATCCAGAGAGAGGAAACTGCTCTCCGGGTTCTTATTTTGATCCATAATTTGATAAGGTAGGCCTTTTCAGAACACAATTGCAACCCTTCTGGATTTCCTATGGTATGAGGTGGAGACACACTAACCTATTCACCTATCCCTTAGTGTAGAGCTCTCCCCCAGTTTCTAATGAGTCTCAAGTAAAAATATTATGTCCGCACCAATAAAAAGAAAAAATGTGAAACCTTTATCCTTTTAATACACGTGTTTAAACCTCCCACATTTCAAGAGAGAAGTTTAAACTGCAAATGTGGCTGTCCAAGGTGTGGGTACTTTTTGATGTCTGTGAATGAGTGTGTGACATGAATTTAACCTACCCCCTCAGTTGGCATGGAGATGCAGCAGTTTCATTTAATTAAACTGGTACATTCACCCTAGAATCTGGAAATAAAACCCACTACCCGTGCGACATATAAAAGAAAAGACAAGAGTTAATAACATGTAAACCTCCTCTTCGACCAGTAACAATTTTCCTAATTTAACTTCCAAATGAATGTAATTTGGTTCTCTACCACCAGGTGAGAACCAAAGGCCACAGCTTTAACTAACAGTAACAGTACCATTGTGTCCAGAAATTTCTCAACTAAATTTTAGGTCTATGAGACCCCATAGATTAAAACATACAAACATTAGGGCAGATCCAGAACAATGTTTTCCTGTGTAATTACGCCTGGCGGAGACGTAAAAACACATTTTTGTATGTACCGAGCATGCACGCGGCAGATGTTATGCTACATAACGCAACATAACTCTGAGCGTAAGGGCCTTTCACATAACAGTAGCGTAAAAACGTTTTAGGGGGCGTGCCAATATTACGATAGCCGTAAGTACGTTGAAATTACGCAATATAGGCGGGGTTTGCATTTAAATCATACAGTATGGTCGTGCTTAGCGGCGTAAGTATGTGCAGGCTTTACGTGAGCGGCTACGCTGCCAAAAGTTAAGGCAGGGTTTGGAAAGTGTAAAGCGGACAAAGTACGTACATTCAAGGGGTGTGCCTTGGGGAATGCTTAGAGGGTAGGCTCGCGTAAATATGCTCCGCTAGGAAACGGGTTAGAAGCGGTGTTCTGGACCTACCCCATTGTCTATATTTGAACTGTGAGTAATATGTTGAGAGCCATTTTACAGACATTTTTTTTTATTATTATTATAACCAGAAAGATATTTGCATGTTCAGGATTAGGAGATTATTAAACTGCCCAATACTAAATATCCAAGCAGTATTAAGCTTTTAACTGTAAATTTAAATGAAAACGATAATCCAAAAGTTATCTTTTGTTAATATGTGTTGTCTCAAAAGATGAACTGTTTATCTATGGTAGTGATAAACATTACAGTTATATTATTGCAAAAACACAACCACGTATTAGCCTGCTATACTGCCATTATATAATAAGTCTACATATCTTGAGGATAATCAGGTGGTCTGTTCGGACGATTCAGTCCCAAGAAATGTTCCTTGGCCTTATCCTGGTTGAGTAAAGAAGACATCCCGCCCATTCTTTGTAACCTCTAATTTTGCTGGATACAAAATAGCAAATCTTTGATTTCTTTCCATCTAAAGTTTACAGAAATGTGAGAAATCCTTTATCTTCTGTGAGAATGAGGCTGAAAAATTCTGAAAGATCAGGGTTCATTGATCCTCTATTATTAATTCTGGAGGACGTCAGAATAGATTCCTTTGCACGATAGTCCAGAAAATGTGCAATAACAGAATGAGGACGAGATCTTTCTCCCTGTCTTTATGGACAGATCTGATGAGCTCTTTTAATTTGTATCTTAGGAGGAGGATCCAAGAGTTCCAGTGCAGCAGGAAGGGTTGTTTCAAGGTATTCAAGTAGCTGTTGGCCCTCAATGGTCTTTGGGATGCCTATAAATCTTAAATTGTTTCTACGGCTTCTGTTTTTGAGATAATCTATTTTATCAAACACTTCTTCAATAGTTCTGGATTGTGAAGCAATGGTTTCTTGAAGTGAGTGAATTGTGTCTTCAGAGTTTCCAGTACACTGCTCTAGTCCAGAAATGATTAGCATATATTGAGGCAAGTGAAGTAAATGTCCATTGCAGCCTGTAGATGATCAAACCATTTGTCGATTTGGGGCATCATTGTTTTGGATAATTCCTTCACCAATTCAGCAAAACTCTGAGAAAGGATGAGCTCAGAGGAATCTTGAGAGTCCTCAGCCTGGCCATCAACCTTTATTTCTGGCATTTAGTTGATGTCGAGTTCTGTCAGCCTCCCATTGCAGAGGAAGATAAGGAAGGGCATGAAGGGTTTTATCAAGGAATCTATCCATAACTCATCAACCACCTCCAATGTAAAATTGTTTAGTCACCCAGGTGAACAATGAGAAAACCAGACAATGGGTTGGATCCACAACAACGTCCATCTTGCAACTTATGTCCATCATCTGCCGATATTAGCTACTACGCATGCGTTGTAACCATTTTACATAATCTACATAGCATTTCGTTAAAGACTGCATATACAGAATCTACGTAATGAAACGATATGTAGATTATGTAAAATAGTTACTACGCATGCGTAGTGACTAATATCGGCAGATGACGGACGTAAGTTGCAAGTGGATCTTGCCCAATGTTAGTATTGTGGTTATCAAAAAAGAAAATGAGGTTAAAATGAGGTCTAAAGAGTTAGATTGTTTTTTACATCATAGAAAACCATCAAAACATAAGTGAAGGTCTACTCTTCAGTGATCGAGGGGTTTTAATTATATTTTTGTTGTTGTTTTTTTAATGTTTTTTTTATTTTTATAGTTTAGCAAGTTGAATTGGCACTATATGTACTGTGTATAGTGGAACCCCTGGGTGAAGAGGAGCCTAATTAAAGAATCCCAATGGAAGAATACACAGGTTGTCAGTTGGGTAGGCACTGAAGTAGCATATAGCAGATGTTTCCATTTTACTATCTTTCTTTAAAATTCCAATAGCACAGTAGCTAAATCTTCTAGTGAAAAGTAAATGCAGGTTAATAAAATTTCCAATTTCCTCTTTTATTGCAGGTTGGATGGGGACGAAGCCACTGGGTTCCCAGCACGATGCTCGCGGTCAGTACTTGGCAAAATTGCAGTTATCAACAACAGATTTGAGTAGCCCAATGTGCCACAATAAATTGACCTGATGCAGTAATCAGCAGCAACACTTTCATTGTGGCTATTTAAAGTGATATTTCCCATCACAGCACCCCTCTCCCACCACTCTAAACTTTAAGTTTAAGTAATGAGGTTTTGAGAAAAAAAAAAAAAGATCAGTATTTGTCTAAGGACACATGTCCTTTCAAGTACTCACAGAACCTCAGAGATAGTGTGTAAATTCTCCTGTATATGGCCAAGGAGTGGCAAGGATTTAGACTTGGGTGTTGGTGCCTCAAAATGGTACTCCTGGCGTGGCTGCTGCGGGTGAGGGGATTGTCCAAATGCAGCCACCAGTCCAACCATACTGTGGTCCACATACAAGCTCCTCAGGTATAATTGTCCTCTGTTTCCCAAAGGAAGATGAACACCCAGGCACAGATAAGGACAAAATCTAATATGCGCTAAATCCTACAAACCAATCCTTATGGGAGCTGAGAGTAGGTATTCCCACATAGGAAGGAATCCTTGGACGAGAAGGGGAATTCCCTAAACCCCAGAAAAGTTCCTTGAGGGAACTTTATTGAAACAATATAGGAGAGGTCCAGCGCTCCCTAAAACATGTAATTGAGGTCAAAAAGATACATTTATTGGGGTAAAAGTAATTGTTGCAATACAAGTAACAAGTAGCAATGATCTGTTTATGTGAAGGGTGGGCCAGTGAAACTACTGAGCTTGACACAAAACACAAGGTACAGATGGCTCTTCAGTGGGCTCTGGACAGCGTGAAGTCCTCTGTGGCAATTTGTAGACCCCAAGCATTTGGGGAAGACTTTGGGGTCAAGAGATTGTCTCCTGCAGACTGATTTGTCTATGTTATCATGGCTTTGCTCCGCCGGCTTTATCATCCGAAGGCTCTGGATATATTATTTAGCCTGCGGCAGCCATGGCTACAGGATTGACCTCCACAAACCCACTCAGGAGGCTAGAACCAGCAAAACAACATCAGAACACTAAAATCCAAATATGATTAATTTTCATTGTGAACACATTAAGACCATAAACAATATCAGTAGCATGCCATATAGACTGCCAATCACTTGCTTACAGTCTATTAAAATAAAATAAAAATATAAGAGGATGCTGTCAATTCTACACAAGGGACCTGATTCAGAGACTAAAAATAAGAGAGGAAAGTTACTCCTGAGATAAACCATGTTGATTTCAGGGGAGTCATATTTCATCTGTTGCAAACAGTATTATAGATGAGAGGGGGCATTTCCTAGTCCAAGTCTAAATAACAGTATAAAGTAAAGCTGGTCAGTATCTGTGTGCAGTAAGCAAAAGCAAGATATATCCCTGCATGCATGCAAAGAATACTTCACTCCCCCTGAAATCAACATGGTTTTGCCCAGGAGTAACTTTTCTCTCTTATTTGCAAGCTCTGAATCAGCTCCAAGAAGTGTAAGGATACAGAGAAAATAATCACTCACAGATAATGGTTTAAATCCAATCTTTTAACTGAAATGGATTTTGGCTTAACCTTCTCATTGCAACTTTTAAACCCAGTAGGGCCCATGAAATTAATAGCACAATAATGCTTGATAGCAGAAAGTGATTGCATTTTTTTTTATGTGCTTCCTATTATATTTGGAACTTACTACACTATGTTTACCATTTTTTTTAAATCATTTCTTTTCTTGCATTTAGTCTCGATCCTAAAAATTGCAGAAGCAGGGGATCATTAAGGATACTGAACAAACCATAAAATATATGAAGAATTATTGAGGTGGAAGAACAATTATGACCATCTTTATTTATAATATTGTTATATTATTGATTATGGGTTATGTGGGGACTATTTTATGTGATTGTTCAGCTACAGTACATATATGCTTGGTAAATCTAAGGAGCATTGTTGTAATGTATTGATAATACCATTGGTCAATGATACTTACAAACATTTGTAATTTTTATCCTAGAACAAACTCTAGTTTTCCACATCTGGTATTGCTACGTTTCTTGTGAGTTCTATTTTTATTTTGACACTGACACTGAAAACTGCTATCCATTTATTATCTGGTAATCTCCAGCTGTTTTATATCTAGATCAATAAAACCTCTGCTACTGTGGGTCAAATTCCAGGGATAAACAGAGTACTCATTACCATTTTTTACATCCTTGGCAAGTACTCTCCTATAGATGAAATACTTCCACAGACATTCTAAAAGTTATAGTCATTTGATTATCGGGATAAATTTCACTGCTGGTTGTGTACAGAAATATTTCAATAAAAAAAATATCAGATTCCTTTAGATAATCTGGATTTTTTATTTGATTTCATATAGAACTGGGACTTTATCTCCTCCACCATCTCTAACCATGGGATTGAACCTTGACTTTCAAATATTATATGCGGTAGATTATGCATAATTAAACATGAAGATCATGAATATTTAAATGTGATTACTTAATTTCCTTGAATAGACATATACTTTATATCTGTGATTGCCTATATATCCATTTTATGTTGTTTTTATGTCATAAATTAATTTACAATTTTATTATCAAGCTTGCCCTGTTTTAAACTTATTAATATCTAACTGTTTTCATAGCCTAATGGTAGGTTTTTAACCTAAGGGTGCTTTGGGTTTGATGTTTAGTTTAGGCATAAAATATTTGTTCCTATTGCCAGATTGACTCTTAGATATAAAATTCTGTATAAAAATATGTATTTGTACCCTGAATAAAATATTCTATACAAATAATTTTCTGTATTTATTGTGGGAAGTCAGAATCAATATAGACATCATTAATACCCTGCATCTATATCGTGAAAATTTGAATGCATCAGCTTTTCCTGAGCAAAATGTGATCATATAAAAAGAAAGCTAATTTTTCCCTTCTCTTTATTGTACACATAAAAAATGTTCAGTGTACTTGGTACTAGTGTACTGGTTAATGCTACATGAAATTTTATAGATCTATTTTCCACCAATGCATATTAAAAAGCCAAGCATTAAAGCCATAAATTTCTCAGTTGCATCTCACTGTACTGTGCATTTACTTCAGCCCCCTTGGTAAGCAAAGCTATAAAAGAGGATAGGCATGATAAATTAAAGTGTGAGTTTGTGCTAAGAAAATGATAAACACCATTACGATAACAGACAAACAAAATATTATGTTTACAATAACCTTCTAAAACAATAAATAGGAGCCTTGACTTTATATTAAAAGAAAAAAGAACAATTTTATGGCAAAAAAAAGTAGGGAAGTATGTGTATAAAAAACATACTCAAAATACTATTTGGAATATGTCCATGTGTCTTTATCCTTGGTATAATATTGATATATAGGACCGGATAAAGACCCACCTACACATTTTCCATACGTGCGTGGGGTTTAAAGTCCACACGGAAGAGGGGAGCACACGTCCCTGTCACTCCCCTTTCTTGTTCGGGGAGACATACATATCCAGAACAGTACCTTAGCTTCTCCACACAGATCTGTCTGGACACAGAACCATGCAGAACTGCTGCTCCCCGCCCCTGGCCCTTCATTAGCATGCCTATCCATCCATGTATGGTGAGGATTGGGCATGTGGAAGTTAAGGCCTGCCCCTTCCTCGGAACTTCTTATGTACGGAACTGAGTTCTGTATGTTAGTGTTACACGCTGTTTACTTACCTCTCCTAGTCCTCTGTGCCGCAGCCGTCACTTCCACATTCTTCTCCCTTCGCTCCACGCTGCTGCCGACATGCCGATCACGGCATGTAGACAATAGCACACGGGAGCTGTGTCTGAGGTTCGGGCGGTCGCGCGCTCTACATCAGGTTATCTATTCTGGCAGTGGACGTTCCTCATTCGATGGTCAGTAAACTGCTAGCCTATCAGGGGTTAGCAGTCTCTTTATGAGTCCAGGCTCATCATCAGATAGCTGCCAGTTATAGACTCTGTTTCCCGTATCTGTGCCTGCCTTGTACTTTGCTCTTGTTTGCTTATTTCTGATTCCTGAGTGCCCTCCATTGTCCAGCCATGGTCCTTGCCTGTTACCCTTTGTGTACCAATTCCTCCTCTCCCACCTTATTGTATTATTCCTTTTTGTATTTATTCCCTGCCTTCTCCTGTGTTTGTAGCCCTCTGGGTAGTTCGTATGAGTGAGAGTGTGTGAGTGTGTGTGTGTGAGTAAGCCCCAGTCTGTCAGTCAGTCAGTCTTATTTGTCCCGTTAACCCCCTCTAGTCTGTTGTCTCTGTTTTGTGTTTATTGTGGTTTGTCACAGTCCATTCTCTTCTGGTACTACTTTTGCTAGTTACCCCACTTTATCTTATCCTTTCCCCGCTGCCACGTTTTCCTCTTCTGGGTATTCTCTAAGGGGCGTAACCTGACGGAGTCCTATCAGCTCCAGTCTATCACCACCATCAGGGGCTCTAGCGAACACTTCTCTAAGGGGCGTAACCTGATGGATTCCTACCTGCTCCAGTCTATCCCCACCATCTGGGGCTCTAGCGAATACTCGGTCCGACTTCAGGCTCTACAAACCGGTGAGTTACTTGGCTTCCTTTTTCTCTTTTTCTGGTCACCTTGGTTCTGTCTAGGTAAACCCGGGGTACCAGTACACCTACATCTACCTCTCCAGACGGCTACCTCGGTTCTCAGCCTAGGTAAATCCGGCGGTGCCATAACAGTTAGAAGTAAAATTAGTGTAACATCTGGCACACATGCACCGTTGTTACTTGTCAGGGAACTTACGCAAGAGACTTGTGTAAATCCCCTGACATACTTAAGTCTGCATTCGGCCCATAATGACTTTTAATATATGTAAATATAGAGGGATTGATGACAGCAGGGAAATAAAGAAGCCTTTACTTTTGTTTACAGATAATACTATTGTTACTGGTGCAGACATATAGTTTTTTTCCTTTTACATTTATTTGTATGTGCAATGTCATGTGATTACCACAGTAATATGACACATACAGTACAATAATGCTACAATTTTCATTTAATTTTTTTTCCCATTTAGTTTTACTTTAGTTTTGCTTTATAACCCTGGATCATGTGCTAAATATTTTTATTTGTGTACATGTGGCCATTTTCAGCACTATTCATGTTTAATGCAGTAATTATTTTTTTTTAAAAAGTAGTTAAGTAATTTAAAGTAATTAATCTACCTGTTTATGATTCTAAATCTTGTAAGACAGTTCAACTATATTTTAAAGACACCTATTTATTATTGTTAGCAGTGTGCATTTGAACTAGGGGGGCGAGCACAAAATAGTGGATGCAAATGAGTTGCTCACTATTGTGTGCTCTGCACTAGTGGAACAGGGTACTCCATTATATTAAAATGAAAAAGTGGATGTTTTAGTGCAATTTCTGGGACAACAGCAGTCCAGTTACCCTGTATTTCAGTTCACCAGCAGTTCAGGGCTGCAGTAAGTGTAAGACAAAGGAGATTTTCATTCATTAAAGGCCCCTATTCTTAGTTTAACACACCTAACAAATAGTATACTTTTATTTTTGAATAGCAGTGTATTGCCACACACTGTGCTCAGCGAAGAGAACAATGTACCACAGTAATCAAGGACTGGATCCAGAATTGTGTATGTAAGGCCACTAATTCACTAAGCCACTAACTCATTCAGAATGCATAAGTATTCTGTGTGCGTTCTGCACAAGTGCATACATGACAGTTATCCATTCTAATGGTGGAGTGTGACAACACACCATGCGTGCTTAGTATATGCATGGTGGGCAGGGAGAGGTACTTAAATGGGTTCTGTTCGCTGCTCTGAAGGTTCAGATTTTGAAAATACAGCCAGCAGTTGATTGTTGTCTGCCTCTATTTCAATAATGTTCATAATTAGAACATTTTTATAATGAATGGGTAAGTATGCCAACTTTATTTTTTGGCAACTTACCCATTCATTAGCTTTCCGACACCAGACGTAGTACCCGACGGAAGATGCGCCGTAGGCCCACCATAGCTGATTGGATGGTAGAAGGGGAGTCTTAGGGTTAGACTGCAGGGAGGGAATACAGCTTAGAAGGGAACTCTTGTGGTTAGACTACAGGGAGAGGCTGCAGTGTAGAAAGGGAGACTTAATTTAGGCTGCAAGGATTGGATGCAGTGTAGAAGGGAAGACATAGGGTTAGGCTGTGGGGACGGAATGGAGCATAGAAGAAGAGGCAGTGGGGAGAGAAGTCTTAGAGTTAGGAGAGGCTCCAATGTAGAAGTGGAAGTTTATGGTCAGGCTACGGGGAAGAGAGGGTTATGGAAGGGGCAGCTTAGGGTGAGGATTATTATAAGGTTGGGTTGGGTTTTGGGAAATAATCCCCACGAGCACTGTGCGTACATAGGGCTGGATCCAGACTTAAGTGTTTGAAATAAATTACTCCTGAGCTAAACCATGTTGATTGCAGGGGAGTCATATTTAATCTGTTGCAAAAAGTATTAGAGTTGAGAGGTGATGTTTCTCAGCCCAAGTGTAAATAACAGTGTGATAGTAAAGCTGGTCAGTATCTGTGTGTATGAATGCAGCCCCCCTTGTATGTCTCAGGTATGAATGCAGCCCCCATTGTATGTCTCAGGTATGAATGCAGCCCCCATTGTATGTCTCAGGTATGAATGCGGCCCCCTTGTATGTCTCAGGTATGAATGAAGCCCCCCCCCTTGTGTCTCAGGTATGAATGCAGCTCCCCTTGTAGGTAGGTTTACAGTCACTTACCTTTGCTCTTCTGGTTTCCCGCACCCTGGATCTCTCCTTGTTCTGCTCTCTTCCATGGCTCCCTGCTCACTGAATGAGGCTAAAGTTGGGGTTACAGAAGCGTCTATCAGATGACAGGGAGCTGTGGAGGTGAAGCTTTGTTCTCCGTCTGAATGAAGCTTTAGTTCTCACTCCCCAGAAGCATCAATCACTTAACTAACTAGTCAGCGTTACATTCTACTCATATTAAGCACTGAGATTCTTTCCACCCTGTGCTGTAATATCTGTTTATTCTATTGCGCTGTACTGTGTGGTGTGTGCAGCCGGGGAGTTTACCAAATACAGCTCAATAGAGTAAATGGATATTACTGAACAGGGTGTAAAGGAATCTCAGGGCACAGTATGAGTGTGATTGTAATGCTGACCTTTATTGAGTTATGTGATTGTTGGTGCTGGGGAGTGAGCACTAATGTTTCCTTTACACGGACGCTCTTGTAATGCCTCTGATTTAAGTCCTTCCCAAGTGATGTCATAATTTATTCACTGCACCAGCCTGTGTGAAACAGGCGTTAATCACATAACTTAATAAAGGTCAGCTTTACAATCACACTCATACTGAGCCTATATTTCTTTACATCCTGTGCTGTAATATCCATTTACTGTATTGAGCTGCACATGGTGTAAAGTTGCCAGCTGCACACACCACACAGTACAGCGCAATAGAGTAAACAGATATTACAGCACAGGGTGTAATGAAATATGGGCTCAGTATGAGTAGAATATTTAGTTATGTGACTGATGGTGCTGCAGAGTGAGCACTATTGCTTCATTCACACGGACCCCGCTCTCCAGTCACCTGTAACAAACTCAGTGATTTAAATCCCCAGGCTCGTGCAGTGCATAAAGTGACGTCATTGTGGGGCGGACATTCCTCTCATAGCCATACGGGGATTGTAAATCTATTATTTTAGGGTAATATAAAAACTCATATTTTCACAGTGAGTCCCCCTCAACCACAAAACACCCCCCAGCCCACCAGCAAAAGGCAAAATGGCTGACTTCGCCAGCACACAGGGAAAAATCTCTGTGCGAGAGAAATCGTCCATCTTGCTCCTCTCATGTGAAGGAATTCTGTGTGCACCCAGCAGAGGGCTCTCACTTGACATGTGCAACGTTATGAAATTTGTGACATTTCCTATCTCTATAATGGGCAGATTTTCCTAAATTGTAAAAAAAAATGTAATTTTCTCTGAAAACTGACCCCTCAAAGGCACTCCCCTGGCAAATTAGCCCCCTAACAAAATAAACAGCTAGTGAAAAGACCCTTTCTGCACTGAATTATGCCTTCCCAATTAAATGTTAATGTAAAGTGGATTTTTAAAACAGGAAGTATAAAAAAGGCAACATTTTCCACTTTAACCTGTTGCAATTTTGTCCATTTTTTATTTTTTTTTCCATCAAATGGACGGACAGCAGTGATTTTCATCAGGGTCAGAAATATGACTAAACAGAAAAATATAAGCCAGAGCAATAATTCAAGCTCTCTATATATATGAAAGTATTACTTTACCAAACTTGCTGCCGTCCGATTCCCGAGCACATTAGCACCTCCTCCTGCTGATAACGCCTCCCTCCAATGACTTCCGACTACCAGAGCAGAGCAGCGGTGTCATCCGTGGGCGTGTACTGACCAATCATTGGCAAAGGGTTACCAAGGCGACTGCAGCATCTAAGAAGCTCATTTGAACACTAGAAGACATACAGAAAAACAAGGGAAATTAGCCATATGCACAAAATAAAGTAACAAGGGATAAAACATAACCCAAATAAAAAGGGGCAAATATCAACAAATATATACAGAGAGTAGAAAAATGTTGAAGGTCATCAATTATTACATAACATAAATGGCAGAACAATAATAAATAACAAAATAATCAATACAACAATAAAAACAAAAACAAATCCAAAAAGAGACAAGTCAAAGGAAGCATGACAAAGGGAGTTGCTCATTGAGCTCCTCAGGCACCACTGCATTCAATTTGAAAAATCTAAAAACTCTCCCTGCACAAAAGTAAATAGTCCTGGTCTACACCACGGCTCAATGGGGGAACATGCTCTATTCTATTCCCATCCATTTGATATCAGAGAGATTGTGCTTCATCATGACCCAATGCTTTGTAAGAGGCTGATCAATACTCTTTCCATCCAAAACATTCTTTATGGCTGATCGATGTAAAGCAAGTCTTTCTTTAAGCTTGCGTCTTGCCTACATAAATGCACCCACAAGGGCACCAGATCATGTAAACCACATATTTGGTAGAACAGGTGATAACTTGCTTAATATTCAACAAAATCTCAGTCATTTGGGTGGAAAAAAGCACTGCCGGTGATAATGGCAGTGCATGTGATGCAACCAGTGCATTTGTAAAAGCCAGGAAGTACAGTAAGAAAAGTGCCTGTTTGTACCCTGCGGTCACTTCTTATATATTCTTGCACAATAGATCCTTTAAGTTCTTGCCTCTAGTGTGACTAGGTAACAGTGACAAAGGTTTCATACAAGATAGAATGGGATCCATTGTCAGAATTGGCCATAAATGTTACACACTGTATATGGCAGCAGTGTGTAATTGTGTCTCTTTGCTTTAGCAGGATACTCCGGTCCTGGTTTCCCCTGCAGCATTCCTCCTTGCTAGGGAACCTGCTTAATTAATCTAAAGCTGAGATTTCATAGCTGTGCTTTGGCCACTTGCAATCAGCAGCCAATGGGGATATGGCTCTCCCTTTAAATTCCTCTCACCTGAATGCCTCTTTGCCAGTCATAGCTTCTAGCTTCCAGCTTCAGTGTCTTGATTAATTGCAGGGTTTGCAGGGTCCCAAGCTCGTCCCGTCGGGAGCTACTGTAAGATGCGGCCACCTCGGTGCGCCGCGCAGCCGGAAGTCCATGATTCCTGTTATTTGCTATTTGTGTGTTTGCCTTCCAGTCTCCCTCTGTGTCCTTTCTGCAGCCCAGCCTTCCCAAACCTACCTGCCTTCTGTCCTCCCTCCTGGTAGTGTGTGTTTCAGTGTTAGTACCCTGTCTGTCAGTCTCAGCCTAGCCTGTCTGTTATTACCTTGTGTTTGTCGGTTCTCAGCCTTGCCTGATTTTCATCTCCGGTGTGTCTGTCTGTACTATCTCTCTGCATATCACTGTTGCAGATCCTACTATTCCACTCCAGTGTATCTGTCTGTACAATCTCTCTGCATATCCCTGTTGTAGATCCTACCATTCATCTCCAGTGTGTTTGTTTGTGCAGTATATCTGCATCTCTCTGGATTCCCTTCCTGCATTTGTTCTGTGCCACCCACCTGTCTAAGTCTGGCCTTTTCCTGCTTCCTCTCTCCTACGAGTTTAGTTCTGGGGGCTGTGACCTGTTGTTAGGGTGCAGCCAAGTCCAACAGTCCATCAGGGGATCTGGAGAACACCACCCGATAACACAGACTCCACACCCTGGAACCGTTCTCGTAACAATAAGTTTCTGGCTGCCCTTTCAAGGAAAAAACTCAACTGATTAAATTCGGACACCCAAGGGATCTTATTCTTGCTTCCATTTTAGGGTGTGCAGCAAGAAGGTTGTTTCTGTTGAGCCGGTCCATTTTAGTTTCTTCAGAGTGAACACCCACTGAGGGTACAATATGTCATAAAAAGGAGGTAAAATAGGAATTCAATAGTTCATATCCAGCCATGGCCAACAAAATACAGTCGAACAGTGGAGCATCAGCATAATATGAAACTCAATCAAAGAATGAACTAATGATACTCATCAATATCTAATGCAGTTGTACTCCATAGTATTGTAGTCAGCATCATACACCGGTAATTCCCAACAGCCGTTTTCAAAGTGTCTCGCACACCTTTGTCAAGGGGTTAGTCGCTGGAATAAGTCAAGTATATTTATATCCACAAAAATTACTCACCACGTGTGTCACAAATCCTGCTACCGATCAAAACCAGAAGTGAGTTGCCGCCAGTCGCACATATTGCTAGTCAACACACACTGGCATCGGATTAACCTGATGGTAACAGCAATTCTATTATTATATGTGGTTTTTCTTTCCTTTTTTGCACATTGCCTCATATGGAGCTCTATCTCTTATTCTTGAGAAAGGCTTGTGAGCCCAAACAGCTGTCAGGACATATGGATAATTTGGATGCTGAGTATTTTTTTTCTGCTGCACTTAATGATGGCCTGTTATTGCCTTGTCCTTGTATTGCTGATATAGACTGCTATTTTTTGACAAATTATCAAGATGGATGATGGATGACTATTACTGTATTTATCCTATATACAGCATCTGAATTTAATATTGTTTACAAACTTCTATCCCTGGCTTTGCATATTTTTTTTATGGGAATCTCACTGTTTGTAAAGGTGCTATTTTTTTCTATTTCAGCTATTGCACAGTGTTGCATACGTTTTTATATATATCACCAGCAACAAACCATAACATTCTATCTTTAAAATAAAAGTCAGAGAATTTGTTACATACATCTGCAGATATATGCTAAGCCACCAGCCACTTACAAGACTTCTCTGCTTGGTGGTCCTAACTCTAAAACAATCAGAGTCCCAACTTTAATTAATGTATCATGTATTTTTAAGTTAAGAGCTCACCCTCGGCAGAGATCCCCAAGTCTCCAAAAAAGCCACTCTGAGACAGCCCTCCTTATCAGCTACTATCCCAGACACAGACACACTTTAAAACAAACATCCAAGATGGAGGTTGCTCAAATCAATTTATAAGGTAATATAATGCAGGTGCTCAAGCTAAGGGGAATTTACACAAATACAAAGAGGCCTGGCACTCTTGCAATCACCCAGCAACAAACTATAACATTCTAGCTTTAAAATAAAAGTCAGAGAATTTGTATATATAATTAATACAATATGAAGTTTACCTACAACGTATCAAATGAGAAGGTGGAGTATTTGGATGTACAGCTATCTAATAAAGATGATAAGGTAATCACAACTTACTTTATCAAAATGGTCAATACAAATAGCTACCACTTTACAAGTGGACACCTTAAGAAATGGAAGACCAACATTCCATACTCGCAGTTCTGCAGAGTTAAAAGAAATTGTAACATGACAGAATCCTGTGAATCCCAATTCCAACTTTATGCCAAAAGGTTTAGGGAAAAGGAGCACCCCAAGAGACTGATTGAAGGGGCAATACAGAAAACCAGAATACACTCCTGACATATAATCAGAAATCAGAAACAGAAGTGACACTTTCTTTCATAACAAGATTCAGAGACATGCATCAAATCAATGCTGGAAAAGAACTGGAATATCTTGGTGATGGATCCAATTCTAGAAAAAATCCTTCCAGAAAGACTGAAGGTAATTTTTTAAAAATCCAGAAACCTAAAAGAAATTCTAACACCAAGCAATTTGAAGGTGGAAGAGAAAGTACAGAAGAACATTTGGCAGATTCTTATGAACTTTAGGGTCTTACAGATGTGGTCATTACACTTTCTGCAAATATATTAATTAATCCAAAAAATAACTTCACACACACCTTCGAAATTTTAAGAATAAAGTTTTAAGCATGGTTTCTGAACATTTTTTTCAAAAACATAATCCTGACCCTTCCAGAGGTGGGGATTTTGCTAAGAGGCTCTCACAAGATGTGAGTGGGAATATTTCCAAATATCACGATGTAAATCGTTATTTCCCATGCTGGCAGAGGGTATAAGTATACCCCAATGACAGTAGAACTGTCATTAGCGCCGGGATGTCCTGCGTGCAGGACAAAGTTTGCGTCGTCTCTATAGGGTTTTTTTTGCCAAGACCACCCCCCGGATTAAAAGCTTACAAGACTGGACCCCTATCAGAGCAGGTAAGTATTCTATTTATTTATTTTTGGTCCATGTTCATTTTTTTATATTTTTATTTTCAGGGGCTCATGTGGCAATTTTTATTATTTTAATTATGTGTGCACTGTATTCATTTTTTTTAAAGAAGGGGACAGGGATCTTGCATTTATTTTATTTCTTTAGATTTTTGAGGGGCACTTTTTTAAATAAAAATTTTATGTGGGCACTGTACTTTTTTTTAAAGAAGGGGATGGGTGTTGGCACTATTTTTTTACTTTAAATTATTTGGGAGCATGTGGACGTTTACATAGTATTTTTGTAGAGGGCATAGTATGTTTGTTTGTTTTTTTTTTTTTAAAGAAATGGGCATGTGTCATGATTTGGTGCCGGGCATGCTGCCGATAGTAGTAATAAGTTTCAAAACTAAATGCAGCACTCAAAATATAAAATGATATTCGCTTATATCCAATGAATGTGTCAGTAAATAAAAAGGAAGCTAGAGGAGAGTTGAACTATTATTATTAGAAATTAATTTTCAGATTATAATTAATGCTTTCTAATCTCATCCTCTGGTGCTACCACTCCCCAATGTATCAACATAACAAGGAAAGGAAGAAAAAGGGAGGGGAACAATTGTTGGGGTGCGCTCACGCCCTTTTAGACAAACAGTGACAGGTATAATAAAAATCCACAATTTTATTCAAATTTCATTAAAAAAGAGAGAGTATCAGTACTTCACTGTTTGATTAATTATTAATATTGGATATAAAGTCAATTATCACAAAGGAAACACTGCACGTTGGCAACTGATGCCAGCAAAATAGTTAATAAAATTAAATAGTGATAGACAAGACAATATGAGTGATTAAAACAAAATGAGGGAATAAATAAGGTAGAGGCAGATTATCAATATGATGAGGCTCTAAAATAATATAGAACCTACACAATGAATAGTACTCTAGCACTCACAATCCCATACAGCGATGGAAGCCTGAAAAGTGCTCAGGTTCTAATTAATAATCAAAATAGTAAGTGTATACTTAGTGGAGCTAACCAAAGGGGTGGGATCCATAAAGAAAATATCTAAATTCCAATAAAGAAGCTGCTGCTCATATTATATAGTGCTGCAATGAGCTGCATTCATTAAATAAATTTAGATGAGAATCAGTTAGTTGCAGTAGTCAAAATATCCATTATAAACCCTCATGTAACAAGGATCCCATGGGGTAGCCACATGGTAAATAACGTTTATTAACGAGTACCATACACAAACTTTCCTAAACTGTTATGAAGAGCCCATCGTCTGCCTAGCTATTAGGACAGGATGTCACAGAGTGGAATAAGTATTTAGAATAAGAATAATAATTGGATGCTCTCTAGCTATAGAATCCTCTCGAGAACAACGCCGACGCACGTTTCACTCAAGAAGGACGCGTTTCTCTACGTCATGTAGTTTCATCAGGAGGTAAGCTTACCTCCTGATGAAACTACATGACGTAGAGAAACACGTTGAGGTGTCTTATCTTTCCGTCTCTGCAAATCTTTAAAAGTTAAGAGCTGTTCTTGGTTGCCCTTGGAAGGTCCCTGTACAATTTTCAAACCTAATATATGGACATTTAACTCACAACAACAGACGGAGCTTATTGATCCAATCACGCATACCTTGCCACCTTAGTGCGGCTCCCACCGCAATACAACTAACCAGGGGCTGTTACATACCAGATGCTGTGTGCATAGCACGAGCACGACATCCCATCCACCCCAGCAAGTTACAGACGACTGGACCTATCGGTCAGCGGGGTCGCTGCTGGAATTTGAGGCTAATCATTATCAATAATAGTCCGAGTCTCCTGTAACTAGAATTCCAAACGGACACTCACCATTGTCTGATATATCGGCATGGGACTTAAGGACTAAACAAAGCGCAGATGGCGAGGAACAATTTCTTTCTGCACCAACACTGTTTTTAGTCTAACATCATATGAATTACATTTGTTGCGTGTGAATCGATATCAATCTGAGAGCAAACTATCAGCGATATAGCAGCTGGACACAACTGTGCTTATTACAACTGTGCTTAATACCAACCTTGGGACAATACTCTACATTTATATATTTCCACAGAACTAATAACAGCAACCATAACCCAATTCAAGTCTTTTCCTTTTCCCCCTTTTTTTTTCTCCCTCCCCTCCCTCTCCCCTTTCTTTTTGATATACAGGTACCGTATACCTAACCACACATTTTTTCTTTTTTTACATTTTTCCATAAGTGCAATTGCCTTTCATTTTCCAATGAACAGTCTCTAAGCTGTCTGATCAACAGCCTAACACTTTATTGCAGAACTGGAACTAGTTTTTTATTTTATTTTACATATTGTATATTGTATATTTAAATGTTGGACTGTGTTTTATTCTATCTTTGAATTTTAAAAATAAATATATGTTTTTGGACTCCGGTAGTGCTTCTTCTATATTAGTTTTATTTCTTTTTTGGGGGTCCCCATTCCCCCCTCGTTTGAAGCAGCTTAAGAGCCCAAATAATAAATATCAATTGTTTTATATCTGCACCACTAAATCATTAGCGCTCATTGCTACTTTTTGGTCTTCATAGTAACTCTGTACTGGTGTGGAAATACCATCTACTATTGGGGAGAAGGTCTGGACGCACGAGACTGGCGGCACAGTTGATATACTCCATACAGATAACATACAATTAATGTTATCTGCTTGTTTTACTGTGATTCTTGGTACACAGCCATTTTTGTAAGTTAAAAATATAGTTGTTTTTAAAAAGATAATGCACTATGGGCCAGATCCAGAGCTATGTTTCCATTACGTTTCAAGACATAGCATATTTACGCTAGCGTGTTTACTATGCTCTCCCCTCGCTCGTACGTACTTTGGCCATTTTACATTTGACGAACCCTACCTTAACTTTACACTGCATAATTACTGACATACGTATATGCTGCACGCCCATAATGTATGATTTAAATGCCTCACCCCGCCTCCGAAGCATAATTATGGGTGTCGTATGGTTGGCACACCCCTTCATTCATAGTTATGCTGTTGACACGAGGCTGGTATGTACGTTCACAGGTACATGGCGTAACATCTGATGCGCGCATTCGCAGTACATACAAAACAGCGTTTTTACGTCAGCGGCTAGCGTAAAAACACTCGCTAACGTAGTTCTGGATCTACCCCTATGTCTTCAATCACTTATTTCCATGTAAATCATGACTGCAAGAAAAATATAAAGAGAGCATCTACAGGCCCTTATGCGAGGGTGGGTTGGTATGTTTACACCTAGCATTTGTGCACGGATACCGATAGAATGTTCGCTTCTATGCATATTTTCACCTATTGAATAACTGCAGACTATTTGTAAATCTAAATTGCATAATGTTGGGTCATGATTAATTTTATGTAAATAGGTTACCAGCAATACTTATCATTCTGTACTTCAGGGTGTTTCCATTTCCTATTAGAATTACTGCACTATATTATTCTATGTTTTTTGTTGTTGTCTTGTTTTTTCCCAATTTTCTTACCTACTTACTGGAACTCACAAAAGACTATTGTTTTTCACCAAAAGAGGACTGGATTTTTGATAAATACGAATTAACTATCATTGTTCATTGTACATTGAAGTTTGCAAATTGATGTGTTCAGCGCTCCGTTGTGCTCAATAATATATATATATAT
>WWET01003150.1:104864-118909 GCA_011038615.1 Limnodynastes dumerilii | reverse complement strand
ACTGTATATATACACATTTACTTGATCTTGCTAAGTTGGTCAGCTCTACAAAGTGTATAGTTTTATTGTTTAAAGGAAAAATCAATTGCAAGGAACAAAAGTAGGATTTATAAAGATAGCTAGCAATTGTTATAATTATTAGTAAAGTTTTACACATATATTTGATAAATAGCATGCCAGAATTGGTGCTAGCAGTGAGTGGGTTTCCACAGCAACCTGTACACCCGCTGCTACAAAGATATGCTGCTGCTGATTAAACCATCTATAGAACACAGCTAAGCTCCTGAAGTATAACTCAGTTACAAAGACAACTAGTAGAGTTTATAAATATAACGGAAGGCAAGGCCACTAAAACACTTAATAATCAGTGTGCCCATCAGTAGCAGTTTTTAGATTTTTTGTCCATTTATCTATTAAAGCAGTACAAATGAAAACATTTTGAAAGTATCAGGTAATCATATAAATTTTATATAAATGTTAATTAGCCCACATATCAATAATATATACTGTTATAAGGTAGATAATTATTACAGTAAAAATTCTGAGTATTTAGTGTTTACATACAAAATATGATTATGGACCGTATTCACTCTTAAGAAAGTGCTGCTTTTTCCGTGCGTATTTTTAGGATTGGTTAAGCTGCACATGCGTAGTAACTTTATTTACGCAAGCTACATAGGATCTCGGCACGGAAATCCATTAGCACGGAGTTCAATGCCATGGATAGTGAAATACATACAAGGGGGTGTTCCAGTCCTCCGTAAGTAGGAAGTTAAGTAAAAGTGGGTAGGGGGGCATTTAAATGGCCTATTAAGGGTGCTGTTAAGAATGTACACACATACCTAAGCAACTTAAGCACAAATATACGCATGGAGACCTAAGGCTGCCCTACGGTGTCGAAAGTCTGCTAAAGTCCGTCAGTGGGTGTTGCCTTGCCACTTAGGTGCGTATTTTTGCTAATACACACATAAGTGTGAATACGGTTCTCAATATGTTCTCAATTCAATATATTAAGGAAAAAATTTATATGATTAAAACAAAGGGTAATATATTCCATTTTAAGCAGTGAACAGATGATGAAATTGACACAAAGCTCAAGAAATGTTTATGCATAGCAAAAACATTACTGCTAGAATTTACATTATCACTAGAATCTACAATCTATCATTCAGAGCAAATAGCTTACATTTATTTATAGCTGTGCATTGGTCATAGTACATATAGTACTATAGTATTATAGTACTATAGTACAAATCATTGATCCATTAGGATTAAAGCACTAATATGGTGATCTTAGATACAGTGTATGAGGGTGATCTTAAAGTCAGACCTCCAACAAATTTGATAGAATTACCTGTGTGGTTGAACAAAAAAAACTGTTGTGCCTCTGTTGGCACTGTTAGGCTGTCCACTAAGGCAATCCATGCTATTTAACAGAACAGGTGGAGAAGTGAAGTCTCTAGCTAGTTCATTAGGGGCTTAATGGATTCTGATACAGGTGCCAGGATATTTAGACCCAGTCATTTACAATGGCAGGGAGAACAGTGCAGTATAGCAAGTATAACAAGTATACATGAAGGCTTCCTGCACACTTCTCTACACTTCTACTGTACAGTTCCATTCTGATTTGAACTATGATGTTTATGATGTTTCAATGGGAAATGCAGATATGATACATGAAACACCATCTGCTTTATTGAACCAGAGCCCAATTGCATCTTTCACCTTCCCATTTATCATATGCACCTTTCCAGTTGCCTTTCCCTCTGACAATATTCCAATCCTGTTTCTAGATTTATCCTACAACTGGCAGGCAGCGGAGCCTTTTCCCAAAATTAGCAAATTAGATTTACTGCTGATTTGGCTGCTCCTACAGGAGAAAGAGATGCATCTGCTCTGGCCAGTTTTATCCCCTTCCCTAACAAATTTAGTTACTAAGCATTGATGGGAATTCTGTGGGCAAAACAATGTTTATTAGCCAGGTTAGATGTGTGGCAAAATCTAATATTTATTTTATTTCAGAAGATGTGCCTCAGCAAGTAATTGAATGAAGTCATGCAGTGGAGGCAATAAAATCTTACAGGACCATCTTGCTTATTGCATCCTTGTGGTAGTCATGCACTATCAAAACCATCTAGCAACACTTATTCAGGTGAGAAGCACAATTATCGGTGCTCAGAGGAGGCAATCAATGTTATTTGGAAGGAATGTTAGCTCAAACATTGTGTCTTCAGCATCTCATATTCAGAAGAGTAAAGTAATAAAGTTGCTATAAAAAAAAAATCCTACAGGGTAAAGAACAGATCTATTGAAGGTCCAAGATTGGTTGAGAATCCATAAATAACTGAAGAGGCCAGTAATTTCACTAGGGAAAAAATAAAGCAAAGTCATTTTTTTGGACATTTTCTGTGTGCCCTGATGGCCTTTTCTGGATCCTTCTGTTTCATAAAGGCTTCATTGTCAATAGATATCAACCAATCAGCTGCTTCATCTCTTGTATTTAAAAAAAAAAAAATACTCTTTGCACTGGTGTGAAATACTTATTACACTATTTGGATGATTTCCTTTTTGTCTGCCCATTGGATTACAATGATTGTGAACTGGTTTTTACTTTTGGCCTATGAACTTTTCTGGCATTTTGGAGTACCCATCGCTGTAGACAAAATGGAGGTTGCAACTACTTGCCTATCATACCTTTGATTTAAGTTTGATATGATAGAGGAATCGTGTTGCCTTCTGTCTGCTGTTACGAAGGATGGGTTTCAGGGCACGGAGTCTAACTAGGGTCTGGTATTCACAAAAGTACCTAATAGTGGGGAATGTGTGGGCTGCAAGACACCTAGTAGGTCACAGCCCCCAGAGGCGACAACTGGAGAAGAAACAGAAGCAAAGGCAGAAGGAAACAAGAGAGAGAGAATAAGCGGACTGGAATAAACAAAGAGTGGGAGCATGAGAAATTGCAGGGGTTAGCTCTGACAAACTACACATAGGAACAAACAAAATGCACTAGGGCTTGCACACTCTCACACAAACAGAAGGAGCACAAGAGGGGTGCCACACAATCACACCAAGAGAGAGAGAGGGTGCTAGGCAGAGACACTAGGATGATAAGGCTTGAAGACACTAGGAAAGATGCAAGGGTAACTGGAACAAGGGCACTCGGAAATTACAAGAAAGAACAAAGCAAAATCACAAAGCAGGAATTGGACACAGATTGTAGACAAACTCTATAACAAGCATGAGGAATCCACACTGTCAGCTATTTAAAGACCCAGCCTCCAATCAGCACCTGCAGCCACACGCATCCCTTGGCTGATGAGGTGTGCATTGATTACAGATCCAGCTGTGGCAACTACAGAGAGACCAGGGAGAAGTGTAAACGATCACACGTTTCCATGATCATCATGACAGTGTGTAACATTACCCCCCCCCTCCCCCGTGATGAGGGGTTAAGGAATCCCTATACCCTGGCTTATTGGGGAACTTCCTATGAAACACTCTTTAATTCTTTCTGCATGAACATCCCAAGCTGGTACCCAAAATCTCACCTCAGGACAGTACCCCATTCAGTGTTTTAAATAATGAACTTGGCCCTAGACCTTCTTGGAATTGAGGATGACATCAACCATGTACTCCAGAAGGGGTCTTGGAAGGTGAAATGGTTCCAAATTTCCTAGACCTGCCAACTGGTTTCAGGAGAGAAACATGGAAAGTACTAGGGATGATGAGAAGATTTTTAGGGATCTGCAACCTGAATGCCACTGAATTGATTTTACTAATTATTTGAAAAGGTCCTATGTAGTAGTGACCTAACTTTGTAGATGGTTGCTTAAATTTAATGTTTTTGGTGGATAACCAAACCTGGGCCTTGTGCTTGTCCTCTCTGCTCTTAACACGGAAAGCCACCTGTTGTAAAGCTCTGTTAACCTTCTTCCAGACCCCTCTTAGCCTGTAGGTGGTTCTTCTTACTTCAGTATCGATACTGGGGACAATTAGAGAATTGGCCCTCGGGTGAAAACCCTGTATACAGAAAAACTTAGAGATACCAGTGGAAGAGTGACATACATTATTATAAGCAAATTCTGATTCTTATTGGACCAATTTTCCTGAAATTTAGAGGTGTAGAAACTGTTCTAGTGACTGATTGAACCTTTCTGATTGGCCATTGGATTGGGGATGGTACCCAGAGGATAGACTAATTTGGATCTTCAATCCTTTGCAAAATATCCACCAGAATTTAGCCACAAACTGGCCACGAGCCACGATCAGAAACAATGTCTGTGGGCAATCCATGAAGGCATACAATGAGAAAGGCAAGTCAGATCCTTGGTTGCAGAGGGAGAGGAATTAGTTGCAGAAAGAGAGAAGTAGTGATGCCACTTTATAAATCATTGGTACGCCCTCACCTAGAATACTGTGTTCAGTTCTGGAGGCCATATCTCCAGAAAGACATAAATACATTAGAGACTGTGCAAAGAAGAGCAACTAAAATGGTCCCTTTGTAACGTAACAAATCATACCAAGAAAGGCTAGAGGAACTAAACATGTATAGCTTGGAACAGAGAAGGGAGAGGGGGGATATGATAGCAGCTTTCAAATACATCAAGGCTTGTGACCAGCTAGAGGAGGGTACCATTTTTCAAAAGAAAAGGTGCAATAGAACACGAGGGCATGGATATAAACTGGAGGGTGGTAGATTCAAAGGAAATGTGCGGAAAAATTACTTCACTGAAAGGGTGATAGATAAATGGACTATTCTCCCATCTGAGGTGGTTGAGGCCAATACAGTAGAACAATTTAAACATGCTTGGGATAAATATAAGGGTATCCTAAATTGTAAACCAAATTGAGGGTAAATAGGGTCTAGGGTCAGTATAGTTTTGAATAAACAAATGAGCAGACTAGATGGGCCATGTGGCTCTTATCTACCGTCACATTTAATGTTTCTATATATCTATGTAATGTGTTTGCAGAACATATAGGGAAAAAATGAGCCATTTTAGAAAACCCATCTACCACCACCCAGACAGTAGTAAACCCAGAGGATTCAGGTAGGTCGGTGATGAAGTCCATGGAAAAATGAGTCCATGGGTGCTTGGGGACAGGGAGGCATTGGAGGGGACCCAGAGGACGAGAACATGGTGTCTTGTTTCTGCTGCAAATATCACAAGCTCCTACAAAGCCTTCCACGTCTTGGGCCATAGATGGCCATCATACAGTATGGGACAGCAGTTCTTCGGTTTTCTGGGTGCCCAAATGTCCTGCAGACCCGGAGGAGTGACATTCAAGAAGTACTGCTTTCCTTAGTGACTCTAGAACAAAAAGATGATGACTGGGCTTGCCCTCAGGAGCCAATCTCTGTGCCTTCAGGATCTGAGAATGTAGATCCTGGGTAAAGCCTACAATAATGGTAGAATGTGTTACAATAGGTTGAGGAGCAGCGACAGGTTCCTGTACTGGAAGAAAAGATCACAAGAGTGCATCTGCTTTCTTGTTCATTGATCATGGTCTATAAGTGATAATGAATATGAACCTGGAAAAAACAGTGCCCATCGAGACTGTCATGGGTTCAGGCATTTGGCCGACTCAATATAAGCCAAATTCTTGTGGTCAGTAAAGGCATTAATAGGATGGGTTGCCCCCTCAAGTCAATGTCACCACTCCTCAAACACTATTATGATGACCAGGAGCTCTCGATTGCCAACATCGTAATAGTGTTCGGCTGCAGACATTTTTTGGGAAAAGAAGGCACAGTGATGGAGCTTGAAATCTTCAGGATCCCTTTGAGACAGTGCTGCTCCAGCCCCAACATTAGATGCATCCAACTTCACAATAAAAGGTAAGTCTGGATTGGGGTGACGGAGGACTGGAGAAGAGATAAAAGCTTTTTTCAGTTCCTGAAAAGTTTTCACTGGGGGACCATTTTCCAGAATAAGCCAACTTTTTTGTTAATTCTGAGATGAGGGCGATGAGCACTAAAAACCCCTAAACAAACCTACGATAGTAATTAGAGAATCCTTGAAATCATTGAATGGCTTTCAGATTATGGGGTGGTACTTATTTCTGTATTGTCTTTACCTTATCTGGGTCCATGGGGCATCCCTGAGAAAGTCACAGAGGATATTCCCCTGGGTCCAATCAATCAAGATAAGTCCAGCTGTAGGATAAGAAACCAAGAGGAATACAGTATCTTCTTAGAGTCCTACACATAATCTCACAGGAACAGTATGTTTCTGAATGAGTCCACCTTTCAAGGGTTTCCCATCTAAGCCACATGCAGTGATTTAAGGATCTACAAATCGAGTGGAGATACCCAGAGTGTCAGCTAGGGTAATGTCCAGAAATTTCCCTGCAACTCTGCTATCCACAACAGCAGTTATATTATGGCTATGGAGTCCAGTAGACAGGCAGACCGGAATAGTAAGAATAGTAAGAATAGTAAGAGAACTTTGAGGTGAAATTAATGAAAACCCCAATCAGAACTCTTCACCATCTGATAGGGCTCCCATCTTCAGTCATCTTTCGGCTCTATGCCAATGCAGTAGAAACACAGTCCCATGGCATGCTGTTGTAGTTTCTCCTGGTATGTGAGACGAAATAACCAAGCTGCATCAGCTCATCTTCTGCCAGCTCCTCTCTGCTGGCGACAGCAGACGCAGAACCCAGAGAGGAGTCCCTTTCCGCTATTCGCTCCTTTAGGCGCTGGTCAACATTAATGGCCAGATGCATAAGGTCCTTCAGAGTCTTTCATGGAATCTGTCACACCAAACCGGAGTTGGCAATGAAGAGTTGGATAATGCCAATTGCAATCGACAGCCCATCTGCATAATTTGGCACAGTATTCTTCAGCCGTCTGGCAGCCTTGATGGAGGGAACGAAGCTTGGATTTCGCAGTGGCAGTGTGATCTGGATCGTCATACAAATGCTCCAAAGCTTTAAAAAAGGCATTCAAAGACTTGGACCCAGTTGGGGCTCACAGCTACCCTTTTTTCCCTCTATCCTTGTACTTTTCCTTGTATGTACCTTTAGCGGAGGAATTTTGGTTTGGGGGAAATTCTTAGTAAGTTGTGCTTTGATTAATAATTTTATTAACATCAACTTCTGGTGGTCTCTTTTCTTTGATTCAGGTCTGGTGTCAAAGAGATCATGCCTGGATCATGGTGTACTCTTTTGTTTATAGTCAGGACAATTTTTTTTAAATAGGGGGTCTGTACCTGGGTGCAATATTTGTGTTTAGGGTAATGAATTGTGAGCTGGATTCTTATACTGTATATTTAATTAGGCTTTATATATTGGACAACCAGCATAGTGTTATAAGGGAATTTAAGGGGTATTATTGTTTTACTTTGTATTGATCCACTAAATAAATGTAAAAAATTCTATTTGCCTTACAGGTGATATGTTTTATGTAATATTTAAGCACACTTTTCATATTGATCCAGTATCTAATAAAATTAACCTTTATAGATGTCTTTAGTTTTTTTACACCAATTCAACACAATATATTATTAAATAATTTATTGTAGGTAGCGCTAAATAATAATCTCAAAGGTGTAATATTTATTGTACAACAATATAAAGAAATTCAAACACTGGCACCAATAAAAACATATTGCTAAACTGCTATCGATCTTATATGTATTGAGGAATCCTATTGCAACTGAAATTCCAACAGAAGCACTAGAAAATAAATTGTGTCTTGTAGTGAGAACAGGGTTAGAAGATGTACATAGTTGTTATGTTTAATCACAACCACAGCTGATATTTAAATCCCGAAAGTAGAGAGTATATCTAGAGTCTTTCACTTGCATGTACTACTCCAATTTATTTAACCGGCTAATAAGTAAGCTGAACAACTAAGTGCCTCTAGATGTTGTCACAGCACCAGACGCTGAACGCCACTGAAATTAAAATTAAGCCACTCACCGGTTGGAGAAACGAAAACCTTGCTAGTCAAATGCCTGGGACTGTAGGACTGTAGATGATTATCCATTCTAGCCACAATGTGGACTGGAAGCCTCAAGCCACGCTGCAATCATTCAGCACAGGAGCCCAATAGCAAATCAATTGGCTACGGTATTTGCACCGGTCATAATGTGCAGAGCTCCCAATAAAATGCCGATATCAGTGCAAGGTAGGCTAGTGGAGAATAAGCTGTGGATTAAGAGGCTTAAGTTCTCGATACCCTTTCTCGCCAGTTTACTAACTTTTGAAATATGTTGCAAGATAGCTGCGAAGCAATGTAGCAATACAATCTCAGATCCTCATGAATGAGTTTCACTAATACCAGTGCCAGTGGATTAACACCTTGACGCGTGTCATTGACTTCACTCGATTTCATCAGAAGGATTAATGTGTTCGTTCCAAAGTCACTGTATTTATGCCTCCCACTAACCACCTGATCCTATTTAGCTGTAAAACTTTTGTGATGCAGAGTAAGGAGGCAGGAATACAAGTCAATATGTAAAAATCATACACCTTAAATTAAATAAATGAATAAATAAATAAAAGATGAATTACATATCACTATCAAAATTTATAATAAATAACTGTAATAATGATCATTAATAAAAAAAAAAAAAAAAGGGAACATCAATTAACCAAAATCTAAAAAAAACCTTGTGGGGACAGATTTGCCAGCTGTATCCAAAGAGCTTCATGGATATTAGACTTTAGTAAGGCAGATTTTGTGGAAATGGGGAAATGTTTAAGTGATTCTTTGGCAGAGTGGAATGGGGAAATGTTTAAGTGATTCTTTGGCAGAGTGGAGGCACATGAAAGGAGTTCAGGAGCAGTCGAGAAATTAAAAAAATGCATTATTAACAGCAACAGACCTTTGTATAAGAATGGTTAGAAAAAACCCCAGAAAAAGAAATCCAATGTGGTTTACAAAAGAGGTAGCAACTATAGTGAAAGCAAAAAAGATGGCCTTTCAGAATTATAAGCAATCTCAGAGTAATGATGACAGGGAGGTGTATTTTACAAAGCAGAAGGAGGCTAAAAAGTTTATCAGAGCAGCAAAACCACAAACTCAAGAAAAACTAGCCCACTTGGTACAAAAAGGGGACAAAAATGAAAGGTGAAAAACGAAAGAGGGTATTGTAAGGCTCAAAACAGAGAGCCGAATTCTTATTGAGGGTGAAAGGGCTATGGCAGATCATCTTAACAAGTATTTCTGTTCAATATTCACAAAAGAAAGAGAGGAGAAGGGTCCACTTTTGAATGGGAATACTATTAATACAATGTGGGAAATTACTACTACTTTCACTGAGGAGCAGGTATTAAAAGAATTTTCAAAGCTGAAAGTGGACAAATCAATGGGACCAGATGGGATACAGCCAATGGCCCAGATCCAGAACATCGCTTGTGAGCGAATTTACGCGTGGAAGAGACGTAAAATCGCCTTTTGGTAAGTACTGCGCATGCGCACCATAGAAAATAATACGCTCAGTAATGTAGCGTAATTGTGAACGTATGGGCCATTCACGTATGTGTCACGTAAATACTTACGTGTGGGCGTGCCTATTTTACGTGAGTCCAAAATACGTCTGAAATACGCTATGTAGGTGGGGGTATGTATTTAAAGTGTACAGTATGGGCGTGCTTAGCTGCGTAAGTACGTGTTTCCCATACGTACGTGTGCGGATCATAGCGATTACGTTGGCAAAAGTTAAGGTAGGGTTTGGAAAGCGTATCTTGACAAAATACGTACATTCAAGGGGTGTGCCTAGGGGAGTGTGTAGAAGGCACGCACACGAAAATACGTAGGATAGATGTCAATATGGGGGCTTGGCTTAACAACAGGATTTATGCAAATCGCATCATTAGCCCCACCCGCTGTCAATCACTGCAGTAATTCATAGTCCTTCAGTGGGTAGGTGGGGCTTGATGAACGCAAATCACGTCATCAAGTCCCGCCCATCCCTAGTAACACTAGCGATTACTATAATGACGGGCAAGGTGGCCTCTCATGCTGGAGATTTGCCTGCTCTCCCAGGATACCAGGAGAACTGCCCGAATCTCAGGAGTCTCCCGGATATTCCAGGAGAGTTGTCAACCGTAAGGCCGCAGACCTAGTCGTAATACTTAAGGTAGGAATCTGGACACGTAAGTGTGCAGATTTACTACCGAGAGCGGAGAGTGTAGGGGCGTGCACTCCCTGCTATACGATCGTACGAAGAGACCCGCGCACGTACTTAAGCCGTGCGTGGGTAAGGTAGCCAATCAATGTAACAAAGCAATGAGACAGGCAAGTCAGATGCTTGGTTGCATAGGGAGCGGAATTAGTAGCAGAAAGAGAGAAGTAGTGATGCCCCTTTATAAATCATTGGTACGCCCTCACCTAGAATACTGTGTTCAGTTCTGGACGCCATATCTCCAGAAAGATATAAATACATTAGAGACTGTGCATAGAAGAGCAACTAAAATGGTCCATGGCCTTTGTAACAAATCATACCAAGAAAGGCTAGAGGAACTAAACATGTATAGCTTGGAGCAGAGAAGGGAGAGGGGGGACATGATAGCAGCTTTCAAATACATCAAGGGTTGTGACCAGCTAGAGGAGGGTAGCATTTTTCAAAGGAAGAGGAACACGAGGGAATGAATATAAACTGGAGGGTGATAGATTCAGAAGAAATGTGCAGAAAAATTACTTCCCTGAAAGGGTGATAGATAAGTGGAATAGCCTCCCATCTGAGGTGCTTGACGGGCATTCACAGGTAGGTAAAGATCCTCCTATGTCCATACATAAAAAGCATAAGAGTGAGAGAAATAAAATCAAATGGAGTCAAACATACTGATATAGCTCGCTGGATGACATCAATGGAGATGTAAACACTACTCCAACTCCAGTAGGTATAGGATAAACAACTTTACTGGGATAATAATACAAACAAAAAAATACATATAGAACAGGGCTCCAGGATCAAATAACAGTGTCCGCACCCCTAAGGTCCCAGGAGGGATGATGAGATGGTCCGTATGTAGCAGCAGCCGCCGGGACGTCCTAACAGGCGGCGGGTTAGGTGACAACACAATCATCCAAATGGGAAGCAGGAGACGGTGACTGGATTACCACTGATTCTCTCAAGAACCATTTATTGAACTCCACGCACACTGACAGTGAGACTATTCCTTATATTGACATCTGTATGCCGCTATAGGGTTATTGTGCAATTTTTTGCTGTGAAACACACTGAGACAGCGCTGTACCTCCCCCATACACATATATATTTCCACTTTTGATTCACTAGAGGGGGGGCCCTCTTTGGTAGAGGTCTGCAGCAGTTTTTAGGCGCTTTTAAAGTGTTAGTTATTTTATCCCATCTGAGGTGGTTGAGGCCAATACAGTAGAACAGTTTAAACATGCTGGGATAAATATAATGATACAACACAAGTCATTAGTTAAATATATACATATACTGTGTATAAAATGTCTAATAGGCTATAACATCCCAGTACTAAAGTAGATGTACCAAAAAAGAAAAGGAATGGGAGAAGCAAAAAAAGTGTGGCACCTTAAACCAAAAACTAAGATAGTATATTAAAGAGTGATTATTAATTATTATGTATACCGACAGGTAAATATATTACCGATAAACTGTGTTAGGAATTTCTATGTTTGAGGCTAATTATAGTGGATAATAATTATATGGATAATTGTAAACAAGAAAAAATATATAATGGAAAAGCGCCAGAAACATAGATAATTAAAATTAACTTCTTGAAACCGTGTGAAGTAGATTAACCAATTTATTAAAACATCAAACACACATTAAAAAAGAATGAATAACTAATAAGCAGGCCACGTGGACATTATCTATGTTTCTGGCGCTTTTCCATTATATATTTTTTCTAAAGTAGATGTAATAGGACAATTTATGTTCCATAAAACTGCACGTTAGACAAAAGGTTTTACCACATCTATAATTCCCCACCAATGAAGGAAGAAAAGTAAAGGTATCCACAGGAAAAGAGTGAATTCGGGACCTTCTAATAATAGATGGAGCCAAGAATGTTTTACTTTTTTTTGCCTTTTTAAAAACAACCCTCAGTTTGGGGGAAGAGTGTTTTTTAATATAGGATCTAAGCAAAGTATTGAATAATTTTTCTTAAGAAATGTTTAGATTTTTCCTGCCTAATGATTATGAGTAGATATAAATACCATTTTGTTTCACTTGTATCTGGAGGGACTTTCTTTTTCTGACTAGAATCCAATTTTAAAAGGGAAAATCAAGTATGGACTGTAGAGTTTCACCTAATAAGGGAGCTGGGTAGGACCTACTTTTAAATGCATCAAATGCATTAGATTTTTGGACAAAAAGAGTTTAGTAAAGGAACAGTTTTGGGGAATTCACCACATCTGCCCTTTAGGAATATTTGACACCCAGGTTTTATGATGCTTACTAGTGTAATCTAAAAAATTATTAGAATCAACAGGTTTGACATATGTAGTAGTTGTAATTTTTGTCATTCTATATAGATACTGGAATGTCCAGATAGTCGATGATGGAGGGGTATATCATATGCGTATATTATAAATTATAATCATTCTGATTTAGTCTATTCAAAAAAGTATGGAGAGAATCCCCAGGGCCGTCCAAAATAAAAAAATAAATAGTCTATGTAACGGCGATAAAGGACCAGCTCTGTGCCGTCTCCGCTTCCCAAACATATTGTTCCTTAAAGGACCCCATGTATAGGTTTGCGAAGCTCGGCGCGATGCAAGTCCCCATCACCGTCCACTGTAACTGAATATTAAATGAACTATCAAACAAAAAATAATTGTGGGTTAAAATAAACCTAATATACTGTAAAATAAATGCTTGGTGTCACTCAGAGAGCGCACTGTCAGAAACCAGGGAGCTTCGTACGGCCCAGATACTGTTCTCATGAGGAATGTTGGTATATAGTGCCTGGACATCACAAGTGGCAAGATGGTAAGTGGGTTTCCATTCAAGTGACGCCAGGCACTGTAAAAATGAGGTGTAATCCTTTAGGTGTGCCCTCTGAGCGTCAGAATATGGATGTAAACAATGATTAACATTAAAAGATAAATTAGAAATCAATGAAATTATACCAGAAATAATGCGGTGGCCCGGGGGATTTTGTACACACTTATGGACCTTAGGTAGATGATAGTATGTAGTAATCCACCATCCCCTTGTCCAAAAGGAATTTAAGTTCTAATACAAACTTTTCAGTAGGATTAATGGACAATTTCTGATAAAATTTGTAATTCCCTAATTGTCAGTAGACCTCTGCTAAATATTGCTCTTGGTCCTGTTTATGGTGTCATCTTTCATAAGTTGTTTTAGGGCAATTCTGTCTGGTCCTGTTAAATTATCATTATTCACATGAATTTCCTTATCCCTCTCATATAGTAACTTATTTTTTTTTTTTTAATAAAAAGTGTCTATTGTATTTGTTTTGCATTGTAGAGGGTAGAAGCTCAATTTTTTTTCAAAATTTAGTCATATCATATATTTAATATATGTCATATACATATATAATTGTTTATCCACTCACTTAGATTTTTGCATCTATTAGCATTGAATATACTTTTATTTATTTTAGTCGCATTTTCCCTTTATACACAAGCACTTTAATTTAACCACATGTCAACTTATTTTTAGGATGTGTTTCCGGGTTAGAATGGCCCTATTTTGATTGGGTCATTCTCTCCCAGCCAGTTTTGAACTGGCTGGGATTTCAATTGCATATGCCTTGAGGAGGCAATCGATCCACAGAGCACTGAGCTTTCGGTGCTCCGAAATGGTAACAAAAAATAGTCCCCCACTCCTTTCCCTAATTCTAACCCTAACCCTCCCCTCCCACTACCCTAACCCTTCTTTCCTGGCAGCCTACCCTAACCCTCCCATCCTGGCAGCCTGACCCTAACCCACCATTTCCCATAGCCTGACCCCAGGGCCGGATTAACCATGGGGCGATCGGGGCTGTCGTCCCAGGTCCCCCACACACAAAGGGCCCCCACAAATTGCAATGATGAGGATGGATGTCAGTGATTGACATCCTCCTCTTAAGCA
>WWET01003150.1:86909-102468 GCA_011038615.1 Limnodynastes dumerilii | reverse complement strand
ACCCTAACCCTCCATCTCCTGCAGCCTGACCCTAACCCTCCATCTCCTGCAGCCTGACCCTAACCCTCCCTCCCCTGTAGCTTGACCCTAACTCTCCCTACCCCGCACAGAGAAGTTAATAACCTTAGATAACTGCGGCGGCAGAGGGATATCTTCGGCGGCAGTGTTTCCAAAGGAGAATGGATGAAGTATGCCGAACGGCATACTCACCCATTCTAAAAAAAAAAGTAGAAAAAGGTAAGTTTTCGAAACAGGGACATCCGAAAAAGAATTTTCGGATGTCCCTATTTCGGAAATGGGACATTCTTTACGGGGATTGCAACCATATTTTTTAGCATATCTGTGATGATCACTTTAATTTTTGACTATTTATTTTTAATTTATGCACAATTTTTCTGTTCATTTATTTTTTAGTTAAATATTGCCGACGGGGATTAAAGAGGTTTAGATTAAATGTTTTTCCTCTTCTCTCAATTGGTTAATAATACTTATCAAAATCCCCCTTTCATATGTCAATTTCATACTGTCAATTTTTTTTAATATTCTTTATTGTAAGATATAGTTTAAAATTATGGCTTGTTATACATTTTCTTATTACCCACTTCTTCTTTCTGTTTGGCTGCAATACTTGTCAATCAGAGGGAGGGGGGGATTGGATACTTCTGTCCTTAGAGCGTGATCATTTTAATGATTGGCCAACTTGTGGGAGGATTTCTGATATGCATTAATGATTGGCAGGGGGCTGTAAATGCTTTTACCCGAGAGCCAACATGTTGTGTCTTGAGTAAGCTCGTCTTTCAAGTGAAACAAATGTCAGCATTCTTGTTCTATGTGGGGAGACATTTAGGGCCAGATTTACTAAGCTACGGATTTGGAAACGTGGAGATGTTGCCCATAGCAACCAATCACATTCTAGCTGACATTCTCTATTATTAATAGGAAAGTGAGCGCTAGAATCTAATTGGTTGCTATGGGCAACATCTCCACTTTTCCCAACCCGTAGCTTAGTAATTCCGGCCCTTAGACTGTGTCATTATTGGATGCTTTGGGAAATTCTTAAAGATATTGGGATATTGTTCATATCTATTTAGCAGCTTTACATTTTGATTAGTCCCTCTCTGTATGAAAGTGGATGCAGGTAAATATCTACAGCATAGGAATCACTTTTGTTTATAATACTGATAAAACTTTTACTTATAATAAGATCACTGGACCAGATTCAGAGATGGAAAATAAGAGAGGAAAGTTACTTCTGGGCAAAACCATGTTGATTTCAGGGAGTCAAGTTAATTATATTCTTTGCATGCAGGAATATATCTTTAAATTATTTATTACTCATTGATACTAACCAGCTTTACTTTTACACTGTTATTTAGACTTGGGCTAGGAAAAGCCAGCTCTCAACTCTAACAATGTTTGCAACAAATGAAATATGACTCCCCTGAAATCAACTTTACTCTCTTATTTTCAGTCTCTATATCTGGCCCACTGTTACTAATTTTATATACAAATACAGAAGTACAATCTCATTGGATATCACCCTTTATGACATTTGTAAATAATGAGGATTTCTCACACTTGAGTGACTAAAACTATGCTATAAAAGCAAGTAGATATTACCAGTATTAAGAATAATTATCAAATTTATTTGGTCTTTATCTAGAGACCTTTTTGTAGCTCTCATATTAAATGGTGATTAGTACCCTATGTTGACTATGTAACTGATTAAATTATTATAATACCAGCTACTTGATTTAGGAGATTCCCTATAATACTTATATTGGTTTCCATAGTCATCTATAATTTTTGAATATATTTATAAATTATCTCCCCATTGCTTTTTTACCTATGCAATTTTGTCACGTGATTTACACTATTTATTATTTTTGTTTGTGTTTTTTATATGGGATATGTAGTTGCATAAATATCTGTCTATGTATGCCTCTATGCGCGTAATTTTGTATCTGTATATATGGATAGATTCCCCTATAGTGCTTTGATGATGCACAAAACACTGTGGACTTACTATACCAGGGCTGGTCTTATATCATATTTCTCATTAGCAGCCCTTGCTAGCCCTACTGTATCCTCCATTACACTGCATTTACCAACCTGTTTAGATTTTTCTCATCTGAGAGCACTTCTGGAACAGACCACTACAAGGAGACCTACATGCTGCATTGCTTATATACACTAACAAGTTTTTAAACATTTAATGGCAAAAATTTTGCACAATTACTAAAATACAAAGAAGCGCTATACAGTCTAGAGAAAAGGATAAGATCTTACATTCTATATGATGTAGGGGAAGGTATAAGGTCTTTTCTTCTATTCAGACTAAGGGAAGATAAACAGTCTTTCACACTTCAAAATCTGAGGGGAGTTATGTGATCTTTTATTCTGTATTATCCAAGGAAGATATAGGCTATTTTTTCTATTCAAGCTGGGGGAGTGAAAAAGATCCTTTACACTATACACTCTGGCGGAAGGCGTATAGACCTTCCCTCTGTACACTCCAGGGGAAGGCAAATAGAACTTTGCACTGTACATTCTGTTGAAAGCTATATGGCGGTTACATTATATCTATAATCTGGAGGAAACTAAAGGACTTCCATACTTTAATCGGGGGGTGGTGAGAGGTGAATGAACATTATTATTATTATTATTATTATTATTATTATTATCATTGTTTATTTATAATGCACACTATTCAGCATGGGGTGCAGCTGGATGGTATTTTGCACTTCCCATTAATTGCACAAGGTTTTTCAAATATGGCAGTTGCATTACTTTTATGTTGCTTTCAAGAGCCGACTCATTTTCTAGTCATATGAATGTAAGCATTCATATGGTAATGCTGTTTATAGCTTAAATGATAAGTTTAGTTATGATTGCCCATTTTTTATTGTTTTAACGCCAAAATTTTGTATAGTTAGTCTTCTTTCCCAATGCCTGCCTTTATTATATTAATCATGAATTGAAGGTTATTAAACCTTGTACATCGTATAGTAGGTCACAGTAATATCCTCAGTCGTCTTACTATCATTTGTCTGCAAGTGAGCTTAGACTGGTCATCTGCTCTCTGTATTATATTGGTGACATTTCAAAAATATAAATACAGAAAATAGACTAGCGCTCAGATAAAAATTGTGTGGGAATATTGGTATAAGGGATTAGTGATTGGTGACTAGAACCTGAATGGCTGAAACAGGAATAAACTGAAAATAAATAATATAATATAGGAAAATAATGGTTATATGCACATATATGAGCAAATCAGCAAACACACATGTACACAAACCCTTTTGTTGTCATATCACCCTCCACCCAAAGTTGGCAGCACTGATCCATTCCATTTCCCCCTACTGTTTTTGTATATGTGTGTGTTTTTACACACATTTATGCACACATATATGTTATTATTGTAAATTGATTTTATGGTTGTTATGGACATATATTCCTTCATTCATTCATTCATTCATTCATTCATTCATTCTGTTATTGACCTTATGCATTACCTTATGCATTTTTAAATCTACCCATTAATTATTATTATTATTATTATTATTATTATTATTATTATTATATTTTTTTTATATGTATTCATCTTTATATATATTTTTATCCTCCAATATAGTTTTTAGGGTTAATCTTTCTGCTTGAGGAGGCAATTATGCAAAGTATGTGAATTGTTCCCTTTAAATATAAAGCACTCACCAGCATTATTCATTCACCTGGTGTCTTGAAAAAGTCCTACGGACGAAACGCGTCGACGGGGTGGCTAAACTTATCCTCTGATTATTTATTAATGCTGTAGACTGGTTTCTGAACTTTGGAATTTGCATTTGTGTGCTTTGAGCCTGTCTCAGTGAGCCATTCCAGGAGGAGGGACGCGGGAGCCGACATTGAACAGCGGGGACGCCCGCTGTCATACCAACACACGTGGTACTACTCCTTCTCCCACAAGGTAACTTACCAACTCACACGCCATCCAACTTCAGCAACACTGTGTTTCAATATCCACGCACCCAAATTTTAGCAGGAGTGCCCTGAGCAACAATTGAAGAACAAGGTAATGGGATATTTGTTGCACATTGAGAACGTACGGGTATATCATAGCACAGTTCTCTGTGAGACACCTATTTGCAACAATATATCTATTCCTAATTAAGGTGTAATTACTTGAGGTATATGGAATAATAACTGTTGCCATTACATCCTTGAACTATCGGTATACCTCCTATACACCGCTCATTTATTACAAGAGTCTCCATCATTCACCATTCGACTTGTTTGCTATTTGAGGCACTCCTTGCACTCAGGTCTATTGCAGCACGTTGCTTCTTATTATACAACCGCAAATTAACATCTATTCATGGAAATCTAAAGTGTTTTTTCTCTCATGAACCATTTTACAGTATTTATTTGACAATTCAAACTGGTGGCCACCATATCCTTGTAATTTTTTTTGATCAGAGTGGTAGTTTATAAGTTGCATTATCACACATATGTGTGATTACAATAATTGATTCCATTATTTTTCATTGTTTGGTATTTTTTATTTGATTTTTAACATAATGCAATATAATCAATAAATGTTTTTGATATTATCCTACTTTATTAGAGTTGACATTTGACAAAGTGCAGTTTTGTGGTGTGTTGTCTCATTTGAATCCCCCATTCCCATCAGGCGCAGCTGTTTTTCTGGTTGACATTTAAAAAATGTTACGGATTTCAACTGCTGAAGTGCCCTAATTTCTATTTTATTCCACGATTCACCACATTCCAGGATGGTCTGGTGCTTAGATAGTCTATGATATTTATTTAATATATTGTAAAAAGTAATTTGTACTGGTGTTCTTCCCTAGTTACAGGGCTATTGACTTTGTTTTGACACGTAATTATGGAATTTAGCATCTGTAAATTTACTCAGTTTTCGCCTTTCAAATTTACTGACTGTATAAAGGTTTACCAAGGATTTTACATATTTCTTGGACACTGCATGTATTGTAGCAGCATTAGTTTAGATCAGGGGTTCTCAACTGTACTTGGAACTCTGTCAGGTGGTACTTAAGGCAACCTGGAAAAGTTGTAAGGTAATATACTACCAGATGACCAAGGACATAATGAATCAAATATCTTGGGGGCTAAATGACATAGGTAGAAAAGGCCCATTAAAATCACAGTAAAATTGTGTTAATGACAACGAAACCCCTAAAAAATATATATGGGTCAGGGGTATCTGTCTACATGATATGCAAAGTGAAAAACAAGGTAAAACATTTGGTTGAAAAGTAATATTATAGACAATAAAACATAATTGCTGCTGGTTGACAGAAGCTGTCATACTGGGCATGCGCGTTGCGAATTTTTTACCGAATTTTCACTTACGATGAGCGTACGCTCGCTTGCGGTCGTAGCTCTGGATCAGGCCCCATATCACAATAAAGGATAATTATTGAGAGAGCGTTGTAAACAGTCATTAGTGCAGCCTGTATTTGAGAACAAAACTAATGGAGGGAAATGGCAGGTTATGTGATTACACTTGGGGCTGATAGTCCTGTATTTTAAAAGGAAATGGTAGTTGGTGTATACTCCAAAAACCTAAGAAACTGTTCGCTTGCTTATGTGGATTCCAAAGGTATATGTAGTATAATGTGGTCTAATGTAATTGTTAATATTTCAGCCCATGCGTAGTGATCTGATCAAGTCTTAAGCCATCACTAATGACAGAGTATATGATAGTTAAAACAACAGCTTGATCAATGGTGGCTAATAGTCTTGCAGCGGCCGCCTTCTATCACCATGCTGGATGTCTGTCGTGTTTGGTTGCCGCATTGTTTCTTTCTATCAAAGGAAATAGTCAATTAGGTGATCCCCGCGCAATGCTTCTCAGGGTTTCTTATTCATATTCAGGGTGTCACTGGTACTAGTTGTTAATATCAGGCTCAATCAAGTAGCTTGCAGCAAAATCTTGATGCATTTCTCCACGATACACACAGTTTCTTCAGTGGAAAGGAAGAGATTTGTAACTGAAATGCAAAAGTACATTTAACAGTCTTACAGCCAATCCATGAAAGGGTTCGTTGATGACAGGGTTAAGTCAGGATATGTAGTGTTAAGCTAAGTCTTAAGTTAAGTAAGTGGTGATACCCGAGTCAGGGCGAGCCAGACTGACCATTGCTCGCCCAGGGCGAGCCAGACTGACCATCGCTCGCCTTCAGGGAGCACGGGGGAATTTTCTTCCGATTTTCCTCCTTATCAGGATGGCTGATTGGCTCTGGTTGCACCCTGGAGGTTTAGGAAGTTGTTTGCCCCAATTGGTTATCGCTCTGATTCTCCAGGTGCCCCCCCCTCTCTCTTTTCCCCCATGTCTCAGTTACCGCTTCTTAATTTCTCACTTCTAGGATGATTATATTTGTTAGGTTTTGAGGCAGCTATGATTTGTGAATTTATAATTGTGTTAAGTATTCATGTTGAATTCTAATCAGATAGGGTTGTGTTAATTTCTGTTGAAGGAGTGATCAGTGGGGGTCGTCGAGCCCTCCTCTTCAGGCACTCATATTCATTGGGCTCATAATTTGGTTGATTACAGAGGTGCACCCGTTGGGCTACAGGATTGGGATATAGATTGTTTATGGGTTAGAGGTATGCGATGGGACATGTTTACACGTCTGTACTACGACACAATTAACCAGTGCGGTATGCCAGACATCTCATCCTTACACCTCGGCAGGAACGGGAATGGTCATGGTGGGATCTGGGCTCCATTTGCACCATAGACAGGACTCCTAAGAAGTTTAATCGTTCTATTGCTAAATTTGTTGCAGATCTCACCGGTAAGCTTATTCTTCATTCGAATTTCGCACGAGGATTCATCACTCTCAGTAGTGCATCTCTCTGATCAGGGCACTTTGATTGGGGGGTTAAGGTGGTGGGCGAGGGTACTGGAGGGTGCCATGCTTTGGCGGTAGAAGAGGGGAAAAGCTTTTAATTTTGTAACGCAAGGGGAAGGGGTTTTTGGTAAGTGGGTAGGTACACTCCTCAATATTTGCAGGAGGCCAAGCCATGCGGCAGGGTGCCGCCCTCAGGGACATGCACTTTGAAGGGGGTTAGTACCCAGACTTGACCCACTTACCTGGGGGGTGCTTTGGACAGGGGATGCCTGTCCTGATTTATTTATTCCATCTGCTGTCCCCCTCCTGCTATTTACATCACTTTCTGTCTCATATCCAAATTGATAGTCATTTCCAATTCCAATCAATAAATTGGTCCCCCCTATTTAAAATCCACAATGTTGTCCATGTGTTTATTTCATGGGTTTATGGTGGGTAAGCAGTGTGTTGGCCTGGGCAGTTTAATGAGAATGAGTGCTGCCTAAGCTGGAATGAATATAAATGACTGGCCTGCACACTGTTTCTCAGCATAATCTCATTACTGGGGTTTAAGTGGTCTAGCTAATACAGATGCAGAAGGGGCGGGCTAGGGGTGGGGTTTGGAAAGGGGATTATAAGGCTTGCAGCCATTTTGTCAGGATTCTCGTCTTTCATTTTCCCTCCCTCCCCTTTTTTATATTTAGACGTATAGATATTTGTTAACTTGTTATTTTCTTCACAGACGGGGCATTGATCGGCGTAGCGGTGGGGGAAAAGCATTTAATTTTGTAGCGCAAGGGAAGGGATTTTTGGGTAGGTTCATGCCTCAATATTTGCAGGAGGCCAAGCCATTCGTCAGGGTTCCGTGCGACCGTCCTCGGGGGGGTGCAGTTTGAAGGGGGTTAGTACCCGGACTTGACCCACTTACTTGGGGGAGGGGGCGCTTTGTACAGGGGTTGCCTGTCCTAATTTATTTATTCCATCTGCTGTCCCCCGTCTGCTATCTTCACCCTTCCCTTTTATATTGTTGTCTAGATATTTGTTAACATGTTATTTCCTTCACAGACGGGGCATCGATCGGCGGTAGAGGAGGGGGAACAGCTTTTAATTTTGAGGTGCTAGGGGAAGGGGTTTTTGGTAAGTGGGTAGGTACACTCCTCAATATTTGCAGGAGGCCAAGCCATGGGGCGGGTCCTGTGCAGCCGCCCTCGGGGGCGTGCACTTTGAAAGGGGTTTGTGCCTGGACTTGACCCACTTACCTGGGGGGTGCTTTGGACAGGTGATGCCTGTCCTGATTTATTTATTCCATCTGCTGTCCCCCTCCTGCTATTTTCGCAACCTTCTGTCTCATATCCAAATTGATAGTCATTTCCAATTCCAATCAATAAATTGGTGCTCCCTCTTTAAAATCCACAATGTTGTCCGTGTGTTTATTTCATGGGTTTATGGTGGGTAAGCAGTGTGTTGGCCTGGGCAGTTTATTAACCCTCAATATTGTACACTAGTGTAAAAATAATCTTTTATGTCTTCATAACAAATTTATTGATCAGTAATTCCCTTAATAATTAGCATTATAACATATAATTTTATATAACATGCACAACATATAATTGGTCAAGCTTATATTGACAGACAGAAAAAAATCCTAAAATAGAAATTGTTATCTGTTTCTTCCCTAAAGAAAGAGAAAAAAAAACTTCTTACATTTACTTGCACAATTGGAATATAGTTCATATTATAATCTTATAAACACAGAAATAATATGGCTGTTGAGATTATTTTTTTTATTTCATTCAACATTAACATAACAGTTTAGCTTAATGAAAACATTAAATATCAATTTCTTACTAAATTAACTAAATTTATCAAATTAGCTTGGCATGTTTCTAACAAGCAGTAGCGTGTTTCATTTTGTTTCAAATGATAATGGAAAAAATCAAGTAATGAAATATATTCCTAGGTGAAAGAAAGAAAGGTGTCAATTCCTTTGTATAAAGTTTTTAATTGTTTATGTGAAAATATTCATTTGACACTTACCAAGTATTTTTGACAGTATGAATGGAAAACAGTTTACAAAAGATCATTTCAAGCCTTAAGTTGGCTATCCTAACAGGAGATGGCCCAATAAACTGGATGATTTCCAGTCAGGAAAAGGTTGGGACTGATTGCCCCTGAAGAAGAGAGTCAAAAAAATTATTGTTTCTGGTATGTTTATTTGGTGTTGGAAAATGTATCTTGTCCACTAACTACAGCAGCTATTTGTCTGCTCACCAAATAATTGGATGATCGGGCCAATAATCACTCTAGTGTATGGCCAGCTTTACATTAGATTTGAAATCCACATCTTTGATGTCTTTCACTACAATAACTTTGGCCCTGAATCACACATAAGAGTGAGTTAGGTGTGGACAGAACAGCATCTAACTCACTTGTGCAGCCCCAAACATGCCCAAAGATTTTAAGAAGGAAACTATGCATGGACAATGCCTCTCCCTGCCCTCCCCGGCTAATCTAAATTCCTTCCACTTCTACCTAAACACTCCCTGAGGTGGCATTAGCAGGCCTCTTTCTAACTAAACTACTCCGTGCAGTCTTTAAAGTCCACACACAGGCAATCCGCGTACCTAACTGGTGCGTAGATTGCGTAAATGACCTAATACCATGCATAGTAGGTCATTTCTGGGAAAATACGCACTTAAGAAGTACAAGTTTCTTAAGTGTGAATCAGGGCCTTCAAGAGGAATAGTTTGGTGCAAAAACATAATTGATTGTGTGCTTTGTTACCTTTATTGAAATGTTATTTAGCTCACGGAAACAGAAGATTTAATTCTAAGCTAGAAGTTAAAAGAAGACAGGAATATTAGTTGCTTCCATGCATTTGACAACATTTTAAGTGAATTCATTAGAAAGTACATTTTACCAAAAATCAAGGATTTTGAATTTCAAGACCTGTTAGAGACAATGGGCTGGATCCAGACTTAAGTAAGTGCTTGAAGTTAGTTACTCCTGGGCTAAACCATGTTGATTGCAGGTGGAATCAAGTTAATTGTATTCTTTGTATGCAGGATTATATCTTTGAATTGCTTACTGCACACAGATACTGACCAGCTTTACTATCACAATGTTATTTAGACTTGGGATAGGAAACATCACCTCTCAACTGTAATACTGTTTGCAACAGATGAAATATGACTCCTCTGCAATCAACATGGTTTAGCCCAGGAGTAACTAATTACAAGCACTTACTTAAGTCTTGATCCAGCCCTGTATATCTTATCCAGAGTCTTTGTGATAACAATATAGACATAATGGGCCTGATCAAGACCAACGTCCACTTGCGTTTTTATGGCGGGCGTAAGCGTAAAAACGGCCTTTTGTACTTACTGCGCATGTGTGGGGCAGATGTTACGCTCATGTTACGGTCTGAGAAATTGAGCGTCTGAGCCTTGATCATAACAGCTTCGTATTTACGCTCGGGGGGGCGTGCCTGCCATACAATGTAATTACGAACCGAGGGCGGGGTGAGGCATTTAAATCATACAGTATGGGTGTGCTAAGCGTCGTAACTATGCAATGAGCTTATGGACGCACAATGTTACGCTCAGAAAAGTTAGGGTAGGTTTTGCTGAGCGTAAGAAGCCAAAAAGTAAATAAAAAGTAAATACGACCAAGGGGAGTGCCAATGTGAGTATTCATATTCCCAATTCAGAATCTCCATACCTGAAACCTCTAGATGTTTTCATTGTTGATACAGGGTGAAGGTAGCATTACTAAAAAGGGGACGCTGAAAAATTCTCTCAAAAATGTATCCTCTCCACTGAGGGAAAACATAAGCACTCAGAGTTGTTGGTACATCACAAAAAACCCTTTTCAATATGCATAAAGAAATACATAGACTAATAGCTTAAGAAATGTAATTAAACAGACTGCACAATCAAATAAATAAGTGACTCAATAAGTTTGGTCCACTAATCATATCACATGAATTAGTAAGATAAAAAAGAAAAACAATAAAATAATACAATATATTGGCCACAGTGAATATTCTAACTAGGCTCCGCAGTAATCAAAAAATTCCAAATTTAAAAAATATATCAATGAATGTTAAGCAATATGCAACGTTGCAAGTCCTGTATGTTGTTAGATAAGGCACACATCAATAGAAAAAATAATAGTGTATCAGATGTAGTTGAGGGCACTTGTAATTCCTTATGGCAACATGCTGAAAAAATTAATTAAAAGTCACGAATAGGCAAAAAGTTGCTAATTAAAGAACCGTACAGCAATCCAGATGATTATAAAAGGATATATTCAGCACAGTATTAGATATAGTGCAAGAAGTAAAAAAGCTGGCTGTGCCAGAGAATAATTACCACCTCTGTTTAAGCAACGATCTGGGTCTCACTTCTATTAGTATGTCCAATGGAGTCAGCGTCTGAAAGCTGTATATATGGAGATTGTGCTGCTGCAATAGTCGTTCCACTGTGCTTGTGGGCAAAAGGTGCAGTGCTTGTGCAGCTGTGTTTAAATGCCGTGGCTCACACCGCTGTTTAGACAGCGATCTAGGTCTCACTCCTGTTGGTAAATCCAATGAAATCAGCGTCTAGAAGCTGTATGTTTATAGGCTGTGCCGCTGCAGTAGTCGTTCCACTTTGCTTGTGGACAAAGAGTCCAATGCTGGTACGGCTATGTTTGGATGCCGTGGCTCACTAATAGCAACTTAGATGTAAAATAGCTCTTTAGGTGAACTATGTATTGAGCGATGATAGGCTGCGAACCAGCGCAGCTATGGTCGCCGTTCCAATCGTGTTGATGCCCAAGATGTTAAATGGAAGATGTGCCAATATCAATTGATATAAAACGGAGCTGTGGCAGGAAGCTCTTACGCGTTTCTCCTTCTAAAGGTTTCTTCAGAGAGCAAGTAACAGGTGTGCCTGTCCTGGTTTCTTAAATGTTCGTTCCACAGGTGCTGCATAATTATCTCATTCACCTCCGTTGTTGTAATTTACATATGAAACAGTGGCAAATTAAAATATCGGTTTACAATGGTTTTACATTCATATTCATAATACAATTGTTGTAAAGATTGTTTATAAGAAGGTATATTTAAATACAAATTGTAACATTTTAGAAGTTTGGTCATTTCAGCAGTGTCTTAAATAGATTTTTAACTCCTCATGAGCCAGAGAAAACTTTTGTTTTTCTTCCTTTTTAGATAGTTATGGTAATTTGACATAGTTACTCAGGAATAGGGGAAGTATATGTATATCTACTGTAGATATATTCACACAACTACAATTTTGCATTCTGGCTTGTTGTAAAATTATATCATATAAAGCAATGTTTCTAAAACGAATAAAGCATATTGAACAAAACAATTTATTGCATTTCAAAGTTTGTTCATTGTATTCAATTAAATTGGGTTGTATCAAAAATATCTCATATATAACCCTAGACTGGAGATAATAATTTTTATATATATATATATAGGATTATAGAATCAATAGAGACATATAAACCAAAGGGAATATTTAATGTAAAGCTTTATAATAGATCAAATCTAGTTAGAATCAAATTAGATAATATTTCATATCATAAGACCATAAAGACAGACAATGTCTGTGATTTAATGTAATTCATATATTTTTGAGTGACTATAGACATGAGAATAAGATAGAGAGAACCTCTAGTCAAATAGGAAACAGATAAAGATAATACATATATAATCTGCTCATCCTAAGGGCAAAGATAAAAATAAATTTCTACAATATAACAGCATGCCAAGTATCGCTGACCTAGACCATGTAGGCAGACAGGTGTCATGAGACTACTCTGTATGCTACTGACGGAGTCAGAAATAAGGTTTGCATGCATATAACAGAATTAATTCTAATGTTCACAGTAGAGACAGATTGATAAGAATGAAATAAAATAAAATAAAATATAATAAAATAAAATGTAATAAAATAAAATAAATAAAATTAAATAATGAAATAAAGATGGAAATATGTATATTTGAAAAAATGTATATTTGAAAAAAATATATATATACAAATGAATACTAAATAAAATTAAAATTAAATTAAAAATAAAATAAAAATAGAACAAATAAAATAATAATGAGATCTTCTCCCATATATGAGGGGTACTCAAACTACAAAAAGAGCAAAGATGATGATAAAGTGTCTCAATGGTCCAATTCTATGGAGTCATTTAGCCCCCTAGGATGTAGTGTGTCAAGTTTAAAAATCCAATAAGATTCCCTATTGCATAGGCGAGGAAAACGGTCTCCCTCTCTTTTAGATTCCCTTATGGACTCAATGCCCTTTACAGAAATACATCCAACATTGCCCCCATGTATATCATTCACATGTCTAGAGAGGGTATGGGTCTTGATGTTTTTCAGAATGTTTCTCCTGTGTTCCAGGAATCTCGTGCATAGGGATCTGGTGGTCCGACCGACATATAGCATGCCACAAGTACATATTATCAGATATAAATTTAATCTAGTATTCGCAATAGAGACAGATAGATAAAATAAAATGAAATAAAATAACATAAAATAAAATAAAGTAAAATGAAATGAAGATAAAAATATAAATATATGAAAGAAAAGGAAAGGGAAGAAAAAGGAAATTCTAAATGAGAATAAAAATAAAAATAAAAATAATTATAAAAATAAAACTAGAATAGAACAAATGGAGTAATAAGATCTTGTCCCATGTGTAAAGGGCACTCAGGCCATAAAAGGAGCAGAGATGATGGTGAAATGTCTCAATGGTCCAATTCTATGGAGTCATTTAGCCCCCTAGGATATAGTGTGTCAAGTTTAAAGATCCAATAGGATTCCCTATTGCATAGGCGAGGAAAACGATCTCCCTCTCTATTGGATTCCCTTATGGACTCAATGCCCTTTACAGAAATACATCCAACATTGCCCCCATGTATATCATTCACATGTCTAGAGAGGGTATGGGTCTTGATGTTTTTCAAAATATTTCTCCTGTGTTCCAGGAATCTCGTACATAGCGATCTGGTGCTCCGGCCGACATATAGCATGCCACAGGTACATATTATTAGATATATTACATAACAGGTCTTACAGTTAATGTAACTCTCAATCTTATATGTTTTGCCATCCATCCCATTGAAGATCGTGTGATTGCTGTTGATAAAATTACATGTGATACATTGTGACCTGCCGCATTTAAAACATCCTATAAGTGTGTTAGATAACCAATTATTCTGTGTTACTGTATTTTGTTTAAAGTGACTAGTCACCAGACAGTCTTTCAAGTTACGGGCTTTTCTAAAGATAGTTTTTGGTTTAGTCCAACCAGTGTGTTTAAGAATCGGATCATATTGTAATATATTGGCATTATTATTAATGATCTTCTTGATCTTATGTGAGCAAGTATTGAACTGCGTGATAAAGAGAAGTTCTTTATCTTTTTTATTACATTCTTTGTTATGATGTTTAAGAATATCTTCTCTGTCCATATTGGAGGCTATATTGAGGGCTTCATCAACTATTTGCACAGGGTAATTTTGTTGTATAAAAGACTCCCTCAAAGAGCTAGTTTGTGTAAAATAATCTGTGAGAGTGGAACAGTTCCTCCTAAGTCGGAGGAACTGTCCCTTAGGAATGTTCAGTTTCCACTGCTTTTGATGGCAGCTATTGAAATGAAGAAATTGGCTATGATCGACCTCCTTCTTGTGATTCTTAGTGTATATAGAGCCGCCCCGGATAAATACTGTGATATCTAAAAAATTAATTTCTGTGGAACTGACTGTGTGAGTGAATTTTAACCCATAAGTGTTGGAATTCAAGTGTTGAAGGAAAGATGAAACTGATGTCAAATCCCCATCCCAAATAAAAAACAAATCGTCAATATAGCGACCGTATGTGACCAGGTTCGCCCCAAATGGGCCCTGCCATATCAGTTCTTCTTCCAATTGGCCCATATATAGGTTGGCATAGCTTGGGGCGAACCTGGTCCCCATAGCGGTCCCCTTCTGCTGTAAATAAAAACACCCGTGAAAAATAAAAAAATTATGTGTTAAAATAAAAGAAACGGATTGTACAAGAAATTCTCTAAAATCCCCTGTAATGTTAGTGTCCTGTGAAAGAATAGAATGAATCACCTCAGTGCCCTTAATGTGAGGTATATTGGAATAGAGCGACTCTACATCACATGTCACAAGAAGGAGGTCGTCACGCCATACAACCTTGGATAGTAATGACAAAAAATGAGTGGTGTCTTTGATATATGATTTTAAATTAGTAACATACGGCTGTAAATGGCAGTCTATATAGTGAGAGAGGTTACAAGTCAAGGACCCAACCCCCGAGATGATGGGTCTTCCTGGGGGATTGGTCCTTGACTTGTGAACCTTTGGCAGGTAATAAAAAGTGGGTATAACCGGATATTGGGTGTATAAAAAGTCATATGTACTTTTATTAATAATGCCCTCCTCTTTAGCCCTCTCTATAAATTGGTTATATTTCTGATGAATGGTGTTGTTAGGATTATGATCCAATTTTTTATAGAAATCTGTATTGTTCAATTGTCTCAATGATTCACAAATATAATCTTTTTTATCGAGAACAACAACCCCCCCCCCCTTATCTGCCGGTTTTACTATGATGTCATTATTCTGTTGTAAATCCCTAAGGGCCACTC
>WWET01003150.1:72086-86857 GCA_011038615.1 Limnodynastes dumerilii | reverse complement strand
AAATTATTTTAAGAGATTGTTTATCAGTTCTATCACACAATTCTCTAAAATCTGAGAGTGTTCTTTGATAGAAGGCCTCAATACAGTTGTTTTTATATTGTAGTGGGTAGAATTTAGAAGGTTTTTTGGGTATAGTGACAATTTTTGTAGTAGTATTCATTACATCTGAATGTATATCGGTAGATTCCTTCAATAAGCAATTTAGTGTGTCTAAGGCTGTCTGGTCTTCTATATCTAGATATTGTTCAAAAGGTGGATTATGGGGCACAGAGTTGTTTATAGGATGGATGGCAAAATATTTTTTCCTGCAGAGATTCCTAGTAAATTTGTTTAGATCTTTAAAAAGATTAAACAAATTCGGCTTTTTTGCCGGAGCAAATTTTAGGCCCTTTAGTAACAGACTGGTTTCTTTATTGGTCAAGACATGAGAAGAAAGGTTAAAAATATTATCTCCATTTAGTTGGTCCTTATATTTTTGTATGGGGTATTTGGAGCTGCCCCCTCTACACCCTCTATTTCTTCCTCCCTTCCCCTTTTTGCACTGTTGGTGAAAAGTGGATGGAATCGATTGTATGTGGGGATGGGGTCTGGGGGAATCCCTAAAAAAGGTTTTGATTGATTATGTGTGTTGGTATCTACTGTAGATTCTATGGATATGACTGGATTATGATTATGATTCTTCATATGGCCAGAATTCTCACGATCTTTCTTATTAGTCAAATGTGTATTGCTTGTGTGTATTTTTTGTGTGTGAGGTATATATTGAGTGGGGACTTTTGGTCTAACCACTCTATCAATATTAGTGTCCAGGGTAGAAGTATATTCTTTAATTAAATGTTTACCTCTAGTTCTTTGTTGTTGATCATTATTTTTTATTTCTCCCATTCTATTGTTATATATTGTGTTTCTCCAATCATTAAATTTATTGTAATAATCCCTTCTTTTTGAGTTTTTTCTATTAAAAGATCTCTCTTCCCCTTTTTCATAATCACTAATGTCTCTATCTAATTTGTCTTTCTTATTTTCTACAAGATTTTTCTCAAATGTTTCTATTGTTGTTTTAAATACTTTTTCATTATTAATAAATCTTATGGATTTTTCATAATTCCCCATTTGTTTTTGTGTGTCCTCTATTTGTCTCCTAAGGTCCTCTATCCTATTTGATCTATATTCTATTAGCATTCTCATGAGTGTAGCTGAGCATTTGTCAAGTTCTGCATTCCAAGCTTTAGTAAATATCACATCTTCCTTAAAGGAGGAGGTTTTGAATAGCCTCAAACCTCTGGGTACTACATTTTTATCTAGATATTCATTCAAAAAAGTAATATCCCAACTATGTTTCATTTCATCACATAGTAATCTTTCCAATTTCATAAAATTTTTATCCATTTCAAGATTACAATTAGGTGGACTAATTCCCTCCTCTTTGTTATCTTTAGATTTATTCTGAAAAAAAGTTTGTCTATGAATAGACCGTTCGCTGACACTGCTGAAAATCTCCATTGACTCAATAAACAATTGTATTACTAAGTATATAAATTCGAGCTGCTGATGGGTCTCAAGATAAAATATATAAAGAAAAATTCAGCGCTGAAAGAATATATATACCTCGTAATTAGATTCACAATCTCCAGCTGCTATATCGAGGGAGACCACCCCTACTGAGTGCAAAAGACAAAAATAAAGAAAAGCGCTAGGAGATTATGAATATAGCAAATATTTATTCAATACTTAAATTCTTAAAAACCACTAATCATATCACATGAATAGGTAAGGTAAAAAAGAAAAACAATAAAATAATACAATATATTGGCCACAGTAAATATTCTAATTAGGCTCCGCAGTATTCAAAAAATTCCAGATTTAAAAAATATATCTATGAGTGTTAAGCAATATGCAACGTTGCAAGTCCTGTATGTTGTTAGATAAGGCACACAACAGTAGAAAAAATAATAATAATAGTGTGTCAGATGTAGTTGAGGGCACTTGTAATTCCTTATGGCAACATGCTGAAAAAATTAATTAAAAGTCACGAATAGGCAAAAAGTTGCTAATTAAAGAACCGTACAGCAATCCAGATGATTATAAAAGGATATATTCAGCACAGTATTAGATATAGTGCAAGGAGTAAAAAAACTGGCTGTGCCAGAGAATAATTACCACCTCTATTTAGGCAACGATCTGGGTCTCACTTCTGTTAGTGTGTCCAATGGAGTCAGCGTCTGAAAGCTGTATATATGGAGATTATGCTGCTGCAATGGTCGTTCCACTGTGCTTGTGGGCAAAAAGTGCAGTGCTTGTGCAGCTGTGTTTAAATGCCGTGGTTCACACCGCTGTTTAGACAGCGATCTAGGTCTCACTTCTGTTGGTGAATCCAATGAAATCAGTGTCCAGAAGCTGTATGTATATAGGCTGTGCCGCTGCAGTAGTCGTTCCACTTTGCTTGTGGACAAAGAGTCCAATGCTGGTACGGCTCTGTTTGGATGCCGTGGCTCACTACTAGCAACTTAGATGTAAAATAGCTCTTTAGGTGGACTATGTATTGAGCGATGGTAGGCTGCGAATTCAAATCAGCAATAAAAATAAACTCCTAAATATTGTAACATGTGTCATATATAAAAGAAAGTGCAAATTTTTTAAAAATGTCCTATAAAACTTATAGTCATGATTATATCTCCACAGTGTGCAGTGATTACAGTGATGTTCACTGTAAATCAATAGTTGTATCAGTTATTTTTTATATTGTTAAATTTTAGGGATTTCAAGGAGAAGAAGAAAGTATTTTGGTGAAAAGAGGATGTAAATAGGAAGTAACTGAGAGACATCAAAGTCCCTGACAGTCAACCAAGGGTTTCTGATCTCAGAACAATTTTACCACATGTGCATGTATGAACCATGAACCACATAGCTTCTCTAACATAACACTTCACTTATAGGACCAATTAATACTTGACAGCTGTTGTCATTCTGTAGAGGTGCATTTAACTGTGAGTAGGCAGTTCTATTCATTAGAATAGGAGAAGGGTATATATATAGCCGAGTATGGATAACACCTAGATAAATATATAGGGGGCGCTCGGAAATTATACAGATGGGTGTCTATTAAATAATTTTTTATATAAGGTAAGTATCTATATCTACCGCTGCTTAATGAGAAGAGAGTTTAATCTTCTAAAAAGATAAGAGATATTGGAACAAGTGACGAAGCGCTGATAGGATATAGTAACTCAATAGCGATATATTATACTACAAGAATAGGTATTTGAGGTATAGAAAACAGAGATTAAAAATTAAATAATAAAAAATAAAAAAAGGGTCAGAAAAGACCTCGATGTACTTACACCAAAAAATACAAACACATTAAAAAACTATAAAGCATGGCCATGCATATACCATCTATAGAATTGCACAATTATTAACAGTAAGTGTTCAACATGAATGTTAATTGGCAATATGAGTTGACAATATAGTTTCTATTAGATAGACTAGTTTAACCAATTCCAGGGATCATACAGACTAGGCCACTCTGGCTCAATGGGTGATGGATACAGAATATAAATGGAGAAAAAGTCTTATGTCAAATGCTGCAATTCTGCAATGGCAGATCAGCAATATTATTGTCTTGATAGTCTGGCCGACTGTAATAAACGTGCGAATGAGGTTTCATTCATTAACTTTGGTTTATCTCTCTTTTCATTTTCGCAGTCCATGACTGGCACAGGCCATCTGGAGGAAGAAAGGAAGAAAACAGTAATATTTTTGCTAATCCAACCACAGGTACAAATAAATGGATAGAGTAGAGCATGGCTGGTTCAGATTTATTGCATATGCTTTTTAACATTTTTTTTTTGTTTACTTTTTGATTTCTGTGATTTTTAATGTTTTTATATTTTATTTTTATTGTCTGTAATTAAATAGCAATCATTTAAAAATCTTATTAATATAAAATCTTTCATGGTTATCAGTTGCTTGATCCCAACTGTAGTTACACCAAAGTGTAATAACCAAGAATAATGTTTATTGACAATATGTTTGTACTTATGACAGAAAGGTTTCAAATTAATAGGTTGAGTGTTAGAAAGTTTTTAAGGGCTTTACAATTCATCAATGTGCCATTAAATGCCGTGACATTTTTATTCCCTAAAAACATATTTTGAGTTATAGTAGAATTACAACTCATCTCACTGGAAATAAAGAAAAAAATCCCAGGACACAGAGAAACGACAAACAGAAATTGCGAGATGTTTAGAATTTATTTGCTTAATTACCTTCACAGGCATGTATTTGACATTAATAGTTTTATGTATTTATTTTTTCCAAAGCCACGGTGTAATCTCAAAATATAAAGATATAATAAAGGACAGAGCCAGAGCTTTATAAAAAGTGTAATTGCAGCAAATGTTAGCACTGCAAACGTGCACAAAGGTAGCGAGCACAGAATAGCAGATCCAAAAGGCTAAACATAGGGCAGAGTGCAAGATTTTTTATAGCGTACCTTAGCTTCCACTGTGCAAAAACTCTGGATCGGGTCCAAAGATGTAATTAGTAAGTATAAAAAGAAATTAAATGGATTTCTTTGTGATACAAATTGAGCCTGATCCATACTGAACATAAAAAAAATACATCCTGCATTTGGAAAAATGGCACATACAGTAACAATCAAGCGCAATGCAGACACATTTTGTAAATGCATTGTCTTATCTATAGATCCAAATAAAGATGCTATGTAGTTTACTGTTATGTAAAATGGAAATGGTGGTTATACTCTAAGTTAATTGCTTAATTAAAACCAATGTGCAAAGTCACACATATGTAGCATTTTTGTGCCTTTAGTGAAGCATTCAAGAGGGTAAACGCTACTACTACAAGCTACCAGCTATCAGCCAATTTCTGGAATTAGACTTGCCCTCTGACCCATAAACTGTGCATACTTACCTTAATGCCTGGGTCCGGATTAGGCACATTTCTGATTAAGTCATTTAAGTACATTGTGTATCTTAGTCCATCTCTTCCTTCCTATGCAACACGAAATTTAATAAAGTTGGTTGCAGCAGTGGGGCTGTGGGAAGTGAGCAGGTATGCAAAGATAGCTACAACATAGGGTGCATGTTCTAGTCTGGATCACTACCATTATCCACAGTGAGCCAGAACACAGATTCTAATTTAAAATGGACAAAATACTTTTTTTTTTATGTATAAATGCATAATATATACAATACAATGATTGTTTTGTGTGCACTTCTTAAGTGGTTATTTTATTATTACTTGACATTTTAGTTGTAAAAACTCTGAACAGTCTAAGCATACAGAATGCTCAAAGTATTGTTTTGAATGAGGACTTCAGAACTTCATTTGTATATTATATTATTTTTTATTATTATATTATTTTATATATTTTATTTTATATACAGTTTATTCAGATTTTTCAAAGTAAGTCTATCTCTTAAAAAAGTTTTTAATCTGTGAGTGTAGCCCCTATTTGTCAAATTAAATCATATTATATAAAGGAAATTTACAAGATTTTTTTCTTTCTCCCCCTTCTATCCTATATACCTAATGGATCCTTGACATCTAAAGGACTGTTTCACATATAGAGCTGTGAGATAGCATCATAGGGACAGCGGCAGAGACTTTCACCGACAGCTGCAGAGACTTTCACCGACAGCGGCAGAGACTTTCACCGACAGCTGCAGAGACTTTCACCGACAGCGGCAGAGACTTTCACCGACAGCTGCAGAGACTTTCACCGACAGCGGCAGAGACTTTCACCGACAGCTGCAGAGACTTTCACCGACAGCGGCAGAGACTTTCACCGACAGCTGCAGAGACTTTCACCGACAGCGGCAGAGACTTTCACCGACAGCTGCAGAGACTTTCACCGACAGCGGCAGAGACTTTCACCGACAGCTGCAGAGACTTTCACCGACAGCGGCAGAGACTTTCACCGACAGCTGCAGAGACTTTCACCGACAGCGGCAGAGACTTTCACCGACAGCTGCAGAGACTTTCACCGACAGCGGCAGAGACTTTCACCGACAGCTGCAGAGACTTTCACCGACAGCGGCAGAGACTTTCACCGACAGCTGCAGAGACTTTCACCGACAGCGGCAGAGACTTTCACCGACAGCTGCAGAGACTTTCACCGACAGCGGCAGAGACTTTCACCGACAGCTGCAGAGACTTTCACCGACAGCGGCAGAGACTTTCACCGACAGCTGCAGAGACTTTCACCGACAGCGGCAGAGACTTTCACCGACAGCTGCAGAGACTTTCACCGACAGCGGCAGAGACTTTCACCGACAGCTGCAGAGACTTTCACCGACAGCGGCAGAGACTTTCACCGACAGCTGCAGAGACTTTCACCGACAGCGGCAGAGACTTTCACCGACAGCTGCAGAGACTTTCACCGACAGCGGCAGAGACTTTCACCGACAGCTGCAGAGACTTTCACCGACAGCGGCAGAGACTTTCACCGACAGCTGCAGAGACTTTCACCGACAGCGGCAGAGACTTTCACCGACAGCTGCAGAGACTTTCACCGACAGCGGCAGAGACTTTCACCGACAGCTGCAGAGACTTTCACCGACAGCGGCAGAGACTTTCACCGACAGCTGCAGAGACTTTCACCGACAGCGGCAGAGACTTTCACCGACAGCTGCAGAGACTTTCACCGACAGCGGCAGAGACTTTCACCGACAGCTGCAGAGACTTTCACCGACAGCGGCAGAGACTTTCACCGACAGCTGCAGAGACTTTCACCGACAGCGGCAGAGACTTTCACCGACAGCTGCAGAGACTTTCACCGACAGCGGCAGAGACTTTCACCGACAGCTGCAGAGACTTTCACCGACAGCGGCAGAGACTTTCACCGACAGCTGCAGAGACTTTCACCGACAGCGGCAGAGACTTTCACCGACAGCTGCAGAGACTTTCACCGACAGCGGCAGAGACTTTCACCGACAGCTGCAGAGACTTTCACCGACAGCGGCAGAGACTTTCACCGACAGCTGCAGAGACTTTCACCGACAGCGGCAGAGACTTTCACCGACAGCTGCAGAGACTTTCACCGACAGCGGCAGAGACTTTCACCGACAGCTGCAGAGACTTTCACCGACAGCGGCAGAGACTTTCACCGACAGCTGCAGAGACTTTCACCGACAGCGGCAGAGACTTTCACCGACAGCTGCAGAGACTTTCACCGACAGCGGCAGAGACTTTCACCGACAGCTGCAGAGACTTTCACCGACAGCGGCAGAGACTTTCACCGACAGCTGCAGAGACTTTCACCGACAGCGGCAGAGACTTTCACCGACAGCTGCAGAGACTTTCACCGACAGCGGCAGAGACTTTCACCGACAGCTGCAGAGACTTTCACCGACAGCGGCAGAGACTTTCACCGACAGCTGCAGAGACTTTCACCGACAGCGGCAGAGACTTTCACCGACAGCTGCAGAGACTTTCACCGACAGCGGCAGAGACTTTCACCGACAGCTGCAGAGACTTTCACCGACAGCGGCAGAGACTTTCACCGACAGCTGCAGAGACTTTCACCGACAGCGGCAGAGACTTTCACCGACAGCTGCAGAGACTTTCACCGACAGCGGCAGAGACTTTCACCGACAGCTGCAGAGACTTTCACCGACAGCGGCAGAGACTTTCACCGACAGCTGCAGAGACTTTCACCGACAGCGGCAGAGACTTTCACCGACAGCTGCAGAGACTTTCACCGACAGCGGCAGAGACTTTCACCGACAGCTGCAGAGACTTTCACCGACAGCGGCAGAGACTTTCACCGACAGCTGCAGAGACTTTCACCGACAGCGGCAGAGACTTTCACCGACAGCTGCAGAGACTTTCACCGACAGCGGCAGAGACTTTCACCGACAGCTGCAGAGACTTTCACCGACAGCGGCAGAGACTTTCACCGACAGCTGCAGAGACTTTCACCGACAGCGGCAGAGACTTTCACCGACAGCTGCAGAGACTTTCACCGACAGCGGCAGAGACTTTCACCGACAGCTGCAGAGACTTTCACCGACAGCGGCAGAGACTTTCACCGACAGCTGCAGAGACTTTCACCGACAGCGGCAGAGACTTTCACCGACAGCTGCAGAGACTTTCACCGACAGCGGCAGAGACTTTCACCGACAGCTGCAGAGACTTTCACCGACAGCGGCAGAGACTTTCACCGACAGCTGCAGAGACTTTCACCGACAGCGGCAGAGACTTTCACCGACAGCTGCAGAGACTTTCACCGACAGCGGCAGAGACTTTCACCGACAGCTGCAGAGACTTTCACCGACAGCGGCAGAGACTTTCACCGACAGCTGCAGAGACTTTCACCGACAGCGGCAGAGACTTTCACCGACAGCTGCAGAGACTTTCACCGACAGCGGCAGAGACTTTCACCGACAGCTGCAGAGACTTTCACCGACAGCGGCAGAGACTTTCACCGACAGCTGCAGAGACTTTCACCGACAGCGGCAGAGACTTTCACCGACAGCTGCAGAGACTTTCACCGACAGCGGCAGAGACTTTCACCGACAGCTGCAGAGACTTTCACCGACAGCGGCAGAGACTTTCACCGACAGCTGCAGAGACTTTCACCGACAGCGGCAGAGACTTTCACCGACAGCGGCAGAGACTTTCACCGACAGCGGCAGAGACTTTCACCGACAGCGGCAGAGACTTTCACCGACAGCGGCAGAGACTTTCACCGACAGCGGCAGAGACTTTCACCGACAGCGGCAGAGACTTTCACCGACAGCGGCAGAGACTTTCACCGACAGCGGCAGAGACTTTCACCGACAGCGGCAGAGACTTTCACCGACAGCGGCAGAGACTTTCACCGACAGCGGCAGAGAGAAATGCATGTGATGGTTTCTGACACATAGAAACCGGTTTGTATATTTCCAGTACAGGGCGAGGTGGAGATCTCCTCCCAAATCATAGCCACAGGTAAAGCTAGACTAAGGAATTCAGGCTTTACATATACTGACGTCATGCAGAAAATATACTGATGTTGAAAACAGTAAAGGTCATTTATTAGCAAGCTGTGAAATTATGTTTGTTAATGGTTGTACAGCTGTCCACCTGCTTCATATATTTATGCTGCTTATTATATCCGATAATACTGGAACTGATCCAAAGATCTGATGTTTCTAAATTCGGATCTCCAATGTAATGCACCCTTGTGTGCGAGGGGTTTGCTAACCACTACACTTTTGTCCCCGGTAGACTCTTAAAATTGAAGTCTGGGGCCGTATTCAGAGATCCATTTTCTAAAAGTACTCAATTATACGCACGGACGCAGCAAGGAAACACCCCTGACACTCTCCTCACACGGACGGGCTGACGGTGACTTACCCTTATATTTAAGTGTGCAGTTCCATGCGTCTAATACTTCCGTATGTCCGTATCTAACCAACCACGACCTCAAACAGTCATTTAAATGCCCCCCCCCCCCCCCCCCCACCTTCCTCTTCATCAGCCCCGGCTCTCCAGTGTCTATCTTCTCCCCTATCTTCTCCCCTTCTCCATTCATCACCTTCATCTTCTCATTATCAACTCCCAATACCTATTCTCTTAATCATTTCTATATCCCCCTCATCATTTCCCCCCTCCTCTTCATCAGTTCCCCCTCTACATTCACTTTATTATCTTCCCATCCTCATTTATCATCTCCCCATTCTCATCACCCCCCCTCAGTTAATCACCCCATTTTCATCACTGCACCCTACCCTTAATCATCTTCTCCTTCCTCTTCATCAGCCCCCCCTCTCCATTCATCATTTCCCCTCCGTATTCATCTCCCCATTCTCATCACCCCCATTTTAAATCTCATTTTATCATTTTGCTATCCCCTTTATCATCTCCCCCAACTCTTCATCAGCTCCCCCTCCCTATTCACTCCATCATCTCACTATTCTTATCATCTCCCCCTCTCAATTCATCATCTTTCCATTCTCATCACATCCCTCGTTCATCAGCCACCGCTCCCCATTTATCACCTTCTGATTCTCATCATCTCCTCCTCTCCCTTTATCATCTCCCATTTCTCATTACTGCTTCTTCCCCATTCTCTTTTTGATTTCTCTATCTCCTTCTTCATCTTTCCCTCCCCTCATCTCTCCTTGTTTTGTTCTCCTAACCATCATCTCCCTAATGTTTTCCCATCACCTTTATTATATTCTCTCTTATTCTATTCTAATACAATATTGTTGAATGCAGCAGCGCAAAACATACCTGTTCACGATGTCACACACATGAAGTGTTAAATCAGTCCACCTGGAGCTGGCAGACTGTCAGAGATTTAATAGCTTCTGGACTCCCATCTATGTCGCCTGTATATTTCAGTGCTCGAAGCTCACTCTCCACCTGCACTGTCCTCCCTACACCTCTGGATAGGACAACCTCACAACTTAATTATCAGCACTACTGGTTAAAGACTGCAGAGGCTAAAATAAGTGACAGAGCAGTAGCACAAACACTGGGCAGTGTAAATGGTGTAAATGAATAGAGCATGTTTATGAAACATAGTGGTGCCCAGCAGTGGCAGGCAGGCAGTGTAGTAGTTTAATAAGCTATATGACCCTATAGAGTTTTTTTTATTTGATTCAAAATGAATAAGGTTAGTAGAAAAAGGGGAATGAAGTAAAGTAATTAATGGAAGCAAGAAAAAGCCAATCCAGTGATTAAGAAAATCGAAAATCCTTTTGTGTACCCCTGTATAAATGATTGATCATTTAATGGGTGTGAATATCCATTGTGATTTTCTATTGCATTAGAAGAATGTGAACCTTGAAATCTGAGGCATGGTACTCCGGTGTGGTCTTTCATCTTCCTTAATGGGAGATCAATGATGGCTTAAAGCTGTGTCTAATGGATGTTCTGCAAAATTTTAACAAGGTGAAACACAGAGTAGATTGTGGTCTACAAGATGAAGTGTCAGATGGCCAGTTGGGTACTGTGGTGGATTAGACAATGTTTTATTTTATGTACTAAACATAGGCGTCGCAAGGACGGCGGGCATTAGCGTAAGATCGGCTTTTGAGCCGATCTGCGCATGCGCCGAGCAGAAGTTGCCCGGCGTCGCTACGGCAACGCCCGATCGTGGATCGGGCGTCCGTAGCAGCGCTGTAGGGACGCTGGAGGGGATGTCCCCCAGCGTCCCTACGTTTAGGTTAGTGTAGGTGGGCGGGGGAGCTAGTTTAATGAGGGTGGGAGGGCAGGCTAGGCGGCCATACGCTCTTGTGCAAGCGGCCATACGCTCCTGTGCGAGCGTATGGCCCCTTCCTTACCCCGGCTGAAGTTAGGATAGCCTTCAGCTGGCGTAAGGAAGGGGCCATATGCCCGCATGGGGGAGTGTCAGGGTAAGTAAACGCCGATACGCTGTGCTTTAGTAAGCACAGCGCATCGGCGTAGGTGTGGATCAGGCCCAATGTATCAATCACTGGTAGCTCATATACAGTCAAATAAACGTCTGAACGTCTGATAAAAGTCTGAATAATATCACTGATCACAGTAATCGTAGTGTGCACATCTAAAACAGTTCATATAAAGTACAAATGTTAGAAACCTTAAAACTGAATAGTGAAAAATGGAACAGGTACTCTCTAGCTTCATGTGAGCTGTTTTCAAGTGTTTTATTTCTCCATGTGCGCCTACATCAAAGTCAGTATGAATAATGTACCAATCAATAAAGTCAAGTCCGATCTTCAGAAGAAGAGAAACAGTGTTACTCACAACTTGGTATGAACTTTCAGCTCTTGATGGGTGTTTAGGCATCTATCAAGCCAAGGTATAAAGTTTGTGTGCCGGGTGGACGTCTCCAATAGGTGCTGTATTTACATGGAGTTGCAGGGAATGTAGCTTGGAGGGGGTGATAGCTCCTCGTGCAGAATAGTTCAGTGCCTAATTTTTTTCCTCTATTGTTAGGCAATATCCAGTCCCCAGTTAAACAGCCTCTGTCTGAGTTCTGTCTCCTATGATGAAATTATATAGTGGACATTACATTACAGAATGTCATACATGCATATTTATTATGTACAAGCGTGTTCACCCCATGGTCTGTCACTCTGATCTTTTCCCGGGCATCTATAATGCAGACTGTGATGCTCAAAGGGTAGAATAAAACTTAGGCAATAACCAATGTGTTTCAGCTCTGGAACAAGCTATTCTCAAGGTTCAATAGTACTCCCACTGTTTAAATAGATAAAACTCCTTCCCTTCTCATTTTCATTGGGAGAGAGTAGATAATGTGCTAGATCCTAGTTCATCTCAATGTACAACTCACTATCTCCATAATCTAATGGGTTATCAAAGGGTGTGGGTCCCCGCATAGAAAGTCCCAATTGCTAAAAACCCAATTCCGAAGAGGCATTACAATCCATCCACGGAGCACTGAAAGCTCTGTGGTACTAAAAGTTGTAAAAAAAATAGTCCCCCACTCCTTTACCTAACCCTATTCCTTCCCTCTCACTATCCTAACCCTAATGCTCCCTTCCTGGCAGCCTGGACCTAACCCTCCCTCCCCTGCAACCTGACCCTAACCCTCCCTTCTCTGCAGCCTGACCCTAATACTAACCTTAACGCTTACCCTAACCCTAACCCCTCAGATATAATTTACTTACCTGTTCCAGACCCGGCGACAGCATTTGCGGAGGTGCGGTGGAGGGATATCGCGCATTGTGAAAGTGAATGGGTGAAGTATTCCGAACGGCATACGCCATTCATTAAAAAAAAAGTATAAATCGGTAAGTATAGGAAAAAGGAACTTTCGGATGTCCCTTTTTCGAAAATCAGAGTTTCGTTGTGGAGAGTGTAACTGGTTATCAAAGGTAGTAAAATATTTTACATGGCAGTTTGTTGTAGAACATCCCTGTATTAATTATCTACATGGACATAAAATGGTAAAAAATAGCCCATAATAAGAAGATGAATGAATCTGGTTATCTTACTTTAAAATAAATTATGCTTAAATCCATATGCGTACAAGGCAATAAATATATATAATAGATAATACCTAGTACTCTAACCTAGTACCTCTAACACCAAAATAATGAAATATTAGCAGGAAAATAAATGGAATAAATAAGAAAAATTTTAAGGGGTGTAAAAAAGAAACATGGAGTATATAAATAGATGAAGAGGGGGACAGGAGGAACCGAGAAGACTACAGAGATAATAGATTTAGACCATTGAACAGACATGATATGGATGAGGACTGGGTTTTTCACAATAGCCCATACAAACACAGGAAAAGATAAAGAACATCACCACTATAAGGAAACATGGAAAAAAGGAAGGTAACCCATACAAAAAAATATTTTTAAATCAAAACAAAGAAAAATAAAAAAATAAAAAGAAGAAAAAAGAACCCTTACATCAAGGGATACCATCAGAATCTACATTTTGAGTAGCCATTAAAATGAGGAACAAGTACTGAAAAGGGGGTTAAAATGTGCCCCAACAAAGAAAATTAACCAATTTACTGCTTTTATAGATCTGAAAAAATGTATCAATTAAGTCACACTGAAGAAGTTTTTAAGAAAACATAATGCAGACTGAAAAGGACACAACAAGATGCAAAACCAAATCTGAATTTTATCCTATACATAGTAAAGGCTGTTTTGTGGAAAATAAGAAAATTAAACAAGAGAGTCAAGATTAAGGAAATGAAATGAGAGAAAAGCCCTGAAAGCGCTAAGAAGCAATAAAGATATTAGAGAAATTCTGATACATTTGAAGTACTGTAAAGATGTGTTCTATGGAATTGTTAACAATGGATATGTTATTGTAGAAAACACATATGAATGAACAAATAACAACCGGATTTATATGTGTATATTAAAATTTGTAGGTTTGCATTGCAGGTTTCAGAAATTATGGAAGCGTTATAGAGCACAATTGCAACTTTGTCCAGGCTTGGAAGTATCTAGAAGATATGGCCGAATGCAGATACGGATTACATGTGTTTTAAACACGTCACGTAGATCCGTCGCACATTTATCATGCAAATTGTGTGTTGAGCTGGATTGGGAGTGTTATTAAAGCTGATAACATCTTAAGCAAGTTTCATAAGAGAATGCTTAAGAGTTATTTAGAGGAGCTACAAGATCATAATAAAGCAAAAGTTGTCAGAGGAGTCATTCATATCCTAGAAATGACAAATGTACTAACTATGGGGTAGATCCAGAACTACGTGTGCGTATGTACTTACGTACGTTTACGTATGTAAATACGCATAAACGTAATAAAAAAAATTACGCTTTATTTCAAGAACGTATATTACGTTGACACACCTACTACACGTATCTCATATTACGTCCGCACACGTGCGTGCATATTATAAAATATATCCGCACACGTGCATATAGTTGTACGAAAATACGCTTAACGTAATACATTAGTAGTTGAGAATCATGCGGACGTTTGGTGAATACGTACGTGTGATTCACAATTACGTTTTTTAACATACTATGCATGTGTCACCTAGTGTGGTAAGCTTCGATGTAAAGATTTTTATATGTGGATTGTGGTGTTCTTTTATTATGATTATTTTTGGATTTAATATCTTTCATGTCCAAATATATATTAACAAATCAAATATTAATATTATTTTATCTAATCTCTACTATGCAAATTTAATGTGGACAATGTACAGGTGTATTTTTTGCCTAAATATATTAAAATATGTTTCACTCAAAAATGTGTACTTAATCCTATGTTTAATATAATGTAAGTGTAATGTCATGTATGTATATGTAAAT
>WWET01003150.1:41411-58186 GCA_011038615.1 Limnodynastes dumerilii | reverse complement strand
TTCCCACCTCAGCCAGATGGTACAGGTCTGAAATAGCCAACACGCGGGTATCGTGGGAACGTCCCGACCGCGTCTCAAAAAGCCGGCTACGGTTTTATCCGGACGCTGACCGTGAGGCAAACAGATGAACCGATGGTACAGCACTTCCAGTAATGTGTCTGTGACTTCACGCACAAGCTTGCACACGGTGGATATTCTTACGCCAAACATACTTGCGATGGTGCAGTACTCGCCTGGGTTAGCATACCACCACAACACTATGGCAAGCCTTCTCCAGGGTGGGATGGGAACCCGGAATCTTGTGCGCTGTCGGGATAATGCAGGGGAAACGAGGTCCAACACATACTTGAAGGTCGCATGTGACATACGAAAGTGCACCATCCACTGTTGGTCTTCAAAGGCTTCCACAGTCGCCCAGAAAGCTTCACCGTGACCACGGTCTCTGGCCCACAACTTCGCTCTGTCAGTGTGCTGAACCTCAAGATGGACATGAGGCTGGACCTGATGTACGACCTCCTCCTGCGCAAGTACTGATGCCGAGCGTGTTGCCTCTGCGTCCACAATTGCGCCCTTTTCCTCTGCAAATCACTGTGCAACATCTGGCACAGTGTCAGCAGCTGGAACAAGCTTTCATTTGCTGTTGAAAACAGCAAAACACACCACAAAACCATGATATCAGGGTTACAGAGCACTAGCTCGTGAGCCATCATCAAGGACAGTGGAAATAAAATGGCCACTTGATGCTGTCATCATCCGCATGTGCAACAGTAATGTCCCCTTTAAATGACGTCAGTTTTATAAGCCAATCAAAGCTACTATTTGGAATGATTGACAGTTTACTTTAAGGGCAGACCCGGGTTATTTGGTGGTAATGTGAAAGGGACAGACCTGGGAAATTCCTGGGTCTTTGGTGGACTTATAACGCGGTTTTGAGAATGACACGGCAATGCTCCCAGAAAAAACCTGGATACAAAATACCAGGTTTTTCACAGGTGGTGATGTGAAAGCGGTATTAGTAAACTGTCATAGAAATACACTTAACCATCCAATGCAGAACAAAATAGCAAATCAAGGTATTTGATATATATATGTAATTTTATAATTTCAAAGATGATACTGCATAATTACTAGTCACAAAGAAGAAACATAATAACATTTTTTTTTATTTTATCTCAGTGGACACTGTGGGTCAGTTGTAACATTCCCATATGCATAGAGTTCATCTTTTAAATTATCTCTGGCATTCAAAATGATAACATAACAGTCATAATCTGACATAATCAAACAATAATCCTTTTGTGGAATATTACAAAAATATATAATAATTAAAAAAAAAGCCAACTGGTAGATAACATTGGAAAAGTTCTCCAAACTGATGAGAAATTTAAAAACAACATTATTTTATTAAGTTATGCAGTAAAAGTTATAATGTGTTAAAATACACACTATAAATAAAATAATTAAATATAAATGACATTATTGAACTGCCCTCAAAAGTGGCATTTTGACATTTATTAACATTCCTAAAACTCAAACCTTGTCAACACTTTCAAAGATTCTAGCACAGACAAAAAGCATTGTAGTGATATTTAGAAAGCTAAGAAGAATGTAAGAGAATGGCTAATTAAAAAAAGAAGGAAGTTTTATCAAATAATTTTTAGTTACAGACATGAGAATACATACAAAATCATGTTTAAAGCTTGATTTCTATAAATGTTTATGGTTCAAATGTTATCATTATACTACTGTGTGTCTGATACATTTGCAGCTAATTGTTAGCTGGAGAAATAGGGAATATATGCAACATGAAAGAGGATTCATAAGACTTAGAGATAGTTACATGTTGTATGTGTAAACAAATAAAAAGCTTTTTATTAATGGTATTCAAAAATAGCACTCACCTCTGCTTCCAATAGGGGTCTGTCTCTATAGGGGTACAATACTATATATGAATATATTAAGATAAAATGTAGGATCTGGGTATAGCACTAGGGATATAAGCAGCAATTGTAAATCACCTAAGGATCTACCAGTCCTCTAACAGTATCAAATGGTAAACATATAATGGTGAAAATACAAAAGCGCTACTATTATCCTGCAATGTTGACAATAATGTGGCAAGGCTGACGGGGGACAGTAAGGGTGGGGGGAGGGGGGGAATCAAATGCAGAGTCTCCTCTTCTACAGTACCCTTCCACAACCAAATAACCGGAGGGAAGAAAAGTAGAGAAAAAACAAGTTTGAATAAATGATACAATATGAATAAAAAACTAAAATCCAGCTGTACCGCAGGTCTTGAGGTCCATAAACGTGATGGTGGGTAATGGGTGACGTGTAGATGGTAAGGTCCCGGGATAGATGCCGCTCTCACCGCTCAATCAGTTCTTGGTCTTCGCTCTGGGTCCACGCTGAATGCTGTAATGGCTGCCGATCGACGCATTTCAGGCTGGATCCGCCCTTTCTCAAGATCTGTGCAGCCATAAAGAAGTACGGAGTATTTATTCCCGATGATGATGGTTCCGGTGTGAAGCAGGGGGATAGGGGGCGGATAGTACCGCAGTATGTTTTTACATTTTTCTGTTTCACCACCCAAAATAGTTTTAGTTTTTTATTCATATTGTATTGTATCGTTTATTAAAACTTGTTTTTTCTCTATTTTTCTTCCCTCTGGTTATTTGGTTGTGGAAGGGTACAATAGAAGAGGAGACTCTGCATTTGATCCCCCCCTCCCCCCCGTACTGTCCCCCGTCAGCCTTGCCACATTATTGTCAACACTGCAGGATAATAGTTGCGCTTTTGTATTTTCAACATTATATGTTTACCATTATATATGAATATATGTATACTGTGATAGAAGCTTGATTCAACAGATCCCAAGGTGCTGAGTGTATGCAACAGGCAGAAGTTACTCAAATATATAGATGGTATCATAGTAATGTCAATATTGTGTGGTCTGTTAGAACCACCATAAGAGTCTATATAAAATAGGTCTTATAAGAAGCTCTACTTAGTCTATGGAGTAAACACTCTAATATTAGTATTAGCTACTTCAATCATGCAAGAAAAACAATAGTTCCAATTGAGTAGAAAAGAGAAGCGTTATCCGTAATAGGAGCTAACACATAGGACTTAATTGCAGTGCTATCTTTGAAGTGCTGTCCTTCCTGAAAAAAGCTCATACAAATCATCCTAGTATGAAATCTTGACAACAATGTTTTTTTCCCCAACAAATCTGATTGTCTCCCATTGTCTGCCAGTGGATCTTAGCCTCCATCAGGTCAGTATACATATATTTGTGAAGACAAAAAAATGGGAAAAGCTGGTCTGGTATAATAAAGTTGATAATATGATAGAATGATAACTTCTGGTTATTGAGGTATAAATATACTTTTAGATACATGTGTCTGATACACAGTATTATTTTTATTTGCTGCAGAAACGATATGCCTATAGGATGCAAAGGCATCCAGGGCCGTCTTATTCACTGGGCAGTTTGGGCTAGTGCCCATGGGCCCAGTACATCAAGCAAAGCCCAGTCCAACCCTAAATGTATTTTCAGCCTCCGCTGCAGCCCACACAGAATTACATTCAGAAATGGCATTTTCTGAATGTAGTTCTGTGTGGGATGCAGCCGAGTCTGAAAATACCTTTCCCGGACAGACCGGACCCGCGGGATCACGGCGCAGCCAGAGCCAGCCCAGCATGCTCTGTACTGCTGGGCTGCTCCTCCCTCTCTTGCAGCAGTCTGTGCGGTGCGCCTATAAGCAGCCACACGTCAGCGCTTGCTGCACAGGCGCACACCGCGGGGGAGACAAAGGACAGTCAGGTAAGAGTGTTTTTTTTTACTTGGCAGCAGAGTAAAAAAGAAATGAAGAAGGGGCAGATGATGGAATAAAACCTGGACATTTACAGAGGGGTATTAGGAAATTAAGGGCACAGGAGGAGGGGCACATGATGGAATGAAACCTGGACATTTACAGAGGTGGCATCAGGAAATTATGAGCACAGGAGGAGAGGCAGATGATGGAATGAAACCTGGACATTTACAAAGGGGGCATCAGGAAATTATGGGCACAGGAGGAGGGGTGGATGATAGAATGAAACCTGGATAATTACAGAGGGGTATCAGGAAATTATGGGCACAGGAGGAGGGGCAGATGGAATGAAACCTGGACAATTACAGAGGGGGCATAAAGGCATAATGTGCACAGGAGGAGGGGGTAGATGGCAACCTGGACAATTACAGACAATTACATTTTTATTCCTGCAAATGGGTGGGTAGGCCCCTGTGCATTGCTTTGCCCAGGGTCTACAATTCTGTTTAGACGGCCCTGAAGGCATCAAATTCTAAATGAAGTCCAGATTATAGGGCCTATAACTAATTATGACCCAGATCCACAGGTCCATCTACTAGTGAAATTACGTACTTCACGAACGTAATTTCACCATTTTGAATGTATGCATGCATGCGCACAAACTTCTTACGTCGCCATAAGGGTCAGCGTATGCAACAATCGTGCCAGCTATTATGAAAAGGGGACTCCCCCCCCCTTTACACATGTCACATCTCTGCCGTGAAGGCTGTAGACTGGTTGCCGGGTTGATGTGTGTACCTCTTTCTCTTTTCTCATACTGCTATTTGAGAATTACATCTGTTCATTCTGTATTGCATGCTTGAGTTTATACTATCATCTCAAATCAACTACAAAAAAAATAAAAAAACAACAATATACCAAATAAAATAAAGGTTTGTAAGATAGCTAATCTTGTTTGCTTAATAGCAGGAGGGTATTTTATGCTGTGATCAGTATTATTATTTTTTATTTCTCCCTGTGCTTTTCTACCTTCCTTTCTTCCTACTTGTATTCCCACTTCTTTTTATTTACTTAACCTTAATGAAACTTAAGTATCACCTGGCTTTCTGCAACCAAAATCATAAGTCTAGAAATTTGTGCGTGTGGGATATACTCAACATGTAGATGTGTGATCTTTTCATTTACTGCTTTAACTTTATTGTTTTTCTTTTCTTTCTTCTTTGCTGTTTTACTTATTTCTCTTATTTTCAGTTCCTTCTTCTTTCTTTACCTTTTTTCTCTTGGTAAACAATAGAATTTTTGGACATGTTTATACACACTGATACGCGGAAATTAAATAGTCAGCTTTTGTTGACACTGTATTACGTTACATAGGCAATCCATATATTTTGAAAACCTTGGAGGATTTTGGAGTTGTGTCGGGTTTTTAAATAAATATGGCTAAGTCTGTGGACTTCTTCTTATAGAGGTGTGTGACGGCATCAAATTGATGTAAAAAGTTTCCATTGCAGTGGGCACATCATCAAATAGCATATCTAAAAATTAAAATGCCTAAAAATCCTGGAAATTTATATTACCTCAATATGGAGGCTTATGGAGCCCCATGGAGGCCACTGAGCAGGAGGTTCCCTTTTTGAGAAGGGTAAGCTTAATTCAAACGGATTAATTTCCAAGGTTGATATATTTATTCATTCCTGTAGAGCACTCCAATCCAGTCAATATCTTGCATTGTTCTTGAACCTTTATCATGATGCCTATCTGACCCCACACAGACAGTTTCTGGTGAGCATCTCTATTAAACATGTTAGTTATAGGTGCCACACCTTGAAGGTGTATGTATGTATGTATCTATGTATGTTGAAGACAATGGGCCGAACTCACACCTATGAAGCTTCTACTTCTTAGTTGTGTAGATTACCAAAATGGGGTATGAGTCCCCAGTTAGAACAGTCCTATTCCGATAGGACAGTGTTTCTCAACCTTGGTCCTCAGGGAGCCCTAACAGTGCATGTTTTCCAGGTCTCACTGCTGGAGCACAGGTGTGTTCATTACTAACTGACACATTTTAAAAGCTCAAACAAAAGTTAATACCCCAGTTATATCCCAGCGCCCCCTATTCCGTGTTATGTTACAGTGATAGTAGTTCTAAGTTCTTCCATCTGATTTGTAATCTGACCTTTTTTAACCAATAGTCTTCAGGTAAGTATTTCAATGTACAAAAGGTTACTCACTGTCTTCAATTTTCCCTTGTCCTAAATTACACAGTGCAAGGCTTCTCTTCTTTACTCCTTTATTATTTCTCTTTTCTTCCAATCAGCATTCCTTGGGTCTCCCCGTTTCTCAGTCCCTTGGAATAAAGGACAGAAAAAACGATCTTGTGCAGCCAATTTATTGGTTAAATAGTTTCATTCATTTAGTGTACTACTCACACTTTATTTCTCTTTATTACAAGCTCTAAGTGTATTCTTTTCTCTCCTCAAGAACTGACTCCTTCCTCCTGGTGCCTGTCACTGGAATTTCTTCACAGTACCTCCGGGTGAAAAGTAAAAGACACAAATCTTGTGCAGCCCGTCACAGAAATAGGTAAGTGCCCTTATTTCACTGGTTACTTACACTTTAATCCTCTTTGTTGCAAGCTTCAATAACCGTTAATTTCTTTCCTCCTAAGGTTACTGGTCCCTGGCGTCCATCCCCCGCAGCGAATCTCTCAGACCTCCGACAATGGCACCGGCCCCAGGGACAAAAGGGAAAAATATCTAGTGCAGCCAATCAGCAATCCGGTAAGTGTAAAGAATAGATATTACTCACACTTTTCTCCTTTTTTCACAAGCGTGTAATGTTATTTTTTCTTTGTTAGTATGGATCCTCTGTGACCCTCCACGTGTCGGGAATATGATGTCTCCAGGTCCAGCCGGTCTTTACGTTTTCACAGATCTTACTAGGTTTTTTATTGTTATCTTTCCCCATTAAAAAGAATTTAAGCTCCGTTTTGTTCCTTATTTATTTCTCAATAAAAATTTTAAAAAACTTCTTACAATATCAAAATTTTCCAATATGTTCACTTTCACAAGAGGGAAGGGAATTCCCCCTATTTTCCTCACAGTTGTTATAACCCAAAATGCCAACGTTCAACAAACGGGGACCCTATATTGAAACATCGGAAGGATTAGAGGAAAGGATGATTAGGGGACTTACTAAAAAATGAACAGCAATCTCACCCTAACCACCAACACATTTCAAGTCTGGTATGACTCTTTTTCAAGGTGTGTCCTCCAAGTTGTTATACCCTCCGCTGATAACCAGGAAGCACCTTGAAAAAGAATACACACGGTATTTAAAACGCATTGGTGGAGATAGGGTGAGATCCAGACACTTATTCTATAAGGGACCCACTCTTCCCCATTCCTGGTATCCATGTAAAAGGGCCCATTTTTTTACTGGTATAACAACTTGGAGGATAGGTAGACCTTGGGTGTGTAAGGTGTTAGGAGGTTTCCTCCCTAACCTGGGTGGATTATTTCTATATCTGTTCAGTCCATTAGAAAAAGTACAAGAGATACTGGATGTCAGAAACAACTTTTATTGTTACTCATTTTATTGCTGTTTTTTATTTGGAAAAGTTTTATTGAATAAATACTTGATAGTTCTGTGGTGATTGACCTTTACCTGTGGGGAACTGGACTTGTGTTAAAGACATTACTGGATGCTTATCGCCAAGACAGGAAAGAGGTGAGTGCACCCAGGTGTGAGCAGTTACAGTTCCATGCGTTGTTGCTCTATGTGGTATACCTTCTTGCTTGCAGAAAGGAGCTCTGTCAGTTCTGGATCCCTGTGAAGATAAGATTGTAAGAATTTACTTGAAACACCTTTAGGAGGAGAATAAGAGTGTGAGTATAACAACCTAATGTCTGTAACTCACCTGCTTCAAGACTGTGCTGCACTAGATCCTGTTGTTCTGTTCCTCTTCAGTATCCGGGAGCACCTGTTAGGAGGAAAGAGAAGAAATTTACTATGGGAACCGAATATATGAATAAGGCATAAGAAAAGCACCATAAGTTTCATAATAAAGCGATCAAAGGAAGAGGAAAGTGTGAGTAGATACATGTTGTATATACTTGCAGCCACTAGGAAATAACAATATTATGCTATTGTGTTGTTATTCATTTTTTGCATGATCTGAACCCCTGGAATATTGGAAAGAAAAGACATCTCTACAGAGAACACAAGAGATCTCAATTGGAAGGACTGTGAAAGAACACTCCTTGATGTGAGTAGGAAAAAGAAGTTTCCTTCCCTTTGTTGGACTTCAAATAAGTGACTGATTTTGTATTTCATTTGTCTAAGAATACCACTTACCTGAGGAGAACTTTATGTACTATATGGACATTGATTCAAATTAGGACAGTGTGCGTCAGTACATTGGGACGAGAGGACTTTATTTAGCGTATTGTTAGTTATGAGCCTGATGTTTGTACCCGACTTTTTATTTACCATAAGGAATGAACAGGACAGGAGAGAAGGAAATAAAAAAAAAGACAGCATAGAGGAAAAACAGACAGAGAAACAGGATGGGAGAGAAAATACATAATATTTATGATTTTATAACCCTATTGACAATGAATTTAGTGCTTGTATGTATCCTTTCTGGTACGCCCGCGGGCATAGTACTAAATTCATATAGGCAAATAGCGGAACTGCAGGTGGACCAGAAAGGAGACATACAAGTACAACAAAATGCTGCCTGTCTACTTTCTGGTCCTCTTTTTTAAAAGTCTCTTGCATTTAGTTCAAAAAGGGAAGTCCCCTTCAGTTTTTGTGGCCAATCACAGTTTATCTTTGGTTGACTGATAGTAGCTTGCAAGGGCAGACACAGGAAATTTCTGGCACATGTGAAAGGGTCAGACCAGAGAATTTCCCGTGTTATAGGTGGACTTATAATGCAACTTTTTCTTTTTTGGATACAGCAATGCGCCCAGCAAAAATCCAGGTTGAAAATCACATATTTTCAAGGGTGGTGATGTGAAAGCAGCTTTCCAGGACAAATTTTTGTTTTCTTCTCTATTGTTTCAGATTACTATGTGATTTAAGTATAGGGTTTTACCAGACCTCAGGAAGCACTAACAGTGCAAGGTTTCCAGGACTTATTGGAGCACAGGTGTGTTCTTTACTCATCACACTTTAAAAGCTGCACAGGTACTCTTAATATCACTTATGATTCTTTATTAACTGTTTCCTGAGGACTGAGTTTGAGAACCCCTGACATAAGTCAAATACCAGTGTTTTTATAACAAAGCACACATTTTTACTTTACTTTCAAACTAACAACAGACTACTTGGGGCTAGATTTACTAAACTACAGGGAATGGAAAAGTAGAGATGTTACCAATAGCAACCAATCAGATTCTATTTCTCACTTTCCTATTACATATTAGATAATATAAGCTAGAATCTTATTAATTGCTCTGGGCAATATCTCCACTTATCCATTCCTGCATCTTAGTAAATATGGCCCCTAGTTGGGGTAGCCTCTATTACTTTCCTCTAATTTTATATAAGGTATTGTTTTGTTCTCTTGCATTTGATCTTCCTTTCTACCACTTCAAGGCTTGGCATTGAATGGTAAAATTGTCAAATCTATTAAAAAATAAATTGATAATAAACCAAATGATAACCATGATTTTTATTTTGGACTTGCCAATAATTGCCTCTCTGAACATTGCTGGGATGATTTTTAAGGAAAACATATTTTCATCCTAATATACATTGACTGTGACAGCATCTAAAAGAAGGAGAAGGATCACAAAATTTCCCTTTCCTAGGATTGGGTAATAGATATGGTTCTGACATATTACTTACTTGCCTATTATTACTTACAGTGAGGAGATTTGAGACTTAAGTAACAGCTTCCCTTGATAGAAATAAGAGCTGTCTCCATAGATGTTAAATACAGCTATGACATTAGCAGAAGGCTGAGTAACTGAGCATGTGTGGTAAGTTCCCGCCCTTTTGCTCCCTATATAAAATACTGCAGTGAGGTGTGGAGCTTATTTTCAGTCAGTGATTATGTGAAGAGATTTTGACTGACAGTCAGTCAGTCAGTCAGTCAGTTAGTCAGTCAGTCAGTCAATCAGGAGTAAGAGTATATGTGTTTATCACAAAGAGGGATTTTTTCATAGTCAGCACATCATAGCTTTTACCTCAGTGGAGAAAAGCTGTTTTCTTATGTGAAACCTGATACCTTTGCTGTCATTGGGGTATATTTACTAAGGGTGAATTTTGCCTTCAAAATCAATTTGCTGCGTCTCGCTGCAATTTTCATGCGATTTTCATTTTGAATTCATCAAATTCACTAATCTGAGAATTTGTGGCGATTTTTTCAAACTCACGAGAGATGCGGAGATTTCTGTACCCATTATTTCAATTCACAGGTGCTGTGAGTTCATAAGAGCTAATATAAAAGTATAGGCTTTCATGTTACATAGTTACATAGTTATATAGTTGATGAGGTTGAAAAAAGACAACAGTCCATCAAGTTCAACCTATTTTGGATCTCCTGCGATCCCTATCTTTATATTTGAAGTTAATCCATATAAAGCAACCTCAAAACTGTTGCAATCCTAAGATAAATAAATACATACATTTCTACCTTGCTCCACTACTGTCCTTTATTTAAATTAGCGGTCCTGGTAACACTGAATGTCCTTTTCTGCTAAAAATGTATCTAATCCTTTCTTAAACCTATCCAGTGAATCTGCCATCACAACCTTTTCTGGCAGTGACTCCACATCCTGACTGCCCTTACTGTGAAGAACCCTTTCCTTTGCTGGTTGTGAAACTTCTTTTCCTCTAACCTTAGTGGGTGCCCCCGTGTCCTGTGTACAGTCCTTGGGGTAAAAAGTTCCTTTGAAAGTTCTCTGTATTGACCCATGATGTATTTGTATATATTGATCATATCTCCTCTTAGACGCCTCTTTTCTAAAGTAAACATGTCTAAACTGGCTAGCCTTTCCTGTAACCTGTAACTCGCGTGAATTGAGGCATATTTGCCGTGATTTTACAAACTCTTGCGAGATGTGTGAATGTGGAGTTTATAAAAACACTCTGTGACCTCCATTTTAGGTGACATCATTAGTTGAATTTCAATTGTTGAGATTGTAGTGTGGAAGTTTGGATCTGCCTTGTGGTTTTTTGGTATTCTAACTATTTCCAACCTGTTTATTCCAGCATCATGTAAGTTTTTTACTTTATTTATTGCTTAGATCATGCTTGTATATTGTGTGGTTTCATTTGACAAAGCACTAATGTGTTATGTCCCTCAGTAAATGTGATATATAAGCAAGGCCTGCATGTTACACATTCATGTTCACACATGTTAACCTGCTTACAGTAGTGAATAAGGCACACTTGACACATTTTTCAGTGTAGAGTTTTTATTGCTTGTGTACAGTACATGGCTGTTTAGTTTTTTTGTTTCTTTTTTTGTAATTACAAAATCACTTTTTTTAATGTTAATTAGTCAGATATTATCCACAAATATTTATTTGGTGTCCTTGTTTCAATTTTGTTGTAGCATGTCAAACCCAGGCCCCTCACAGGATCCTGTGTCTGCGTCTAATGCTGGTGTTGTTCCACCTGCGAAGACAAAAAGTGGGTGGAATGTGAGGTTTTTGAATGCTGAGAACCGCGCCCTAGTAGAGTCTGTGCTGCCTAACTACAATGAGATACTGGGTCAGGATGCAGCAAACACCTCTTTTGTTCCGAAAACATCTGTTGTGGCAACAAGCAGTGGATGCGGTCAACGCTGTGGGGCCCTACAAGAGGACGGAACAAAATTGTAGGCGCCAGTTTTCTGACATAAAGATACAAGTCAAGAACAAAATGGCTGTAGAAAGCCAGGCAGTTTGGAGAACTGGGGGCAGACCCCGAAAAACAATTTTGTTTCCCTCCTATGAGGAACTGGTAAAATCCATCATAGCAACAGAGCTAATTGAGGGAGTCAACGTACAGAATACGGATGCTTCTTTACAATTAACATACTTAAACAATAATCATATAATGTAATTGTTCATTTATGATGTATGAATATCTTACCTTATTTTAGTTGCTGGTCCTTCCCATCAGGTGGAAAGACCATGGAGCAGGCACAGTTGTCCACACCTCATGATTTGGATCAAGGTCAGTGTATGCAAACTTGCACTTTTTTTGTTGTATTGTTTTTGGGATGGCAGACAAGAATATTCCTAAGTAAGCAGAAAAAAAATATGTTGACCCTGAGGAAACAGATCCAAACATCAGGGAGTTTTACCTTGATCTGGAGCCTGTATTGTCTCCACCACGGGCACAATCACCACCATCACCATCGCCGCCACCACCAGCAACATCACCACAAGAGGATGCTGCCCCAGCCAGTACCTTGAGAAGCCAACAGGAAATGCTGGAAGAAATTGGCGCAACTATGAGGCGCATTGAGAAGGCCCAAACCGTCTCTAACAATTTGCGGCATACAACATTGCGCTGTATACTTTCTGCTGTATTAATAATCTTCCCATTGTGTTAATTGTCTTCCCATTCAAAAGTGGACCCTTCCCCTATCTTTCTTTTGTAAATATTTAACAGAAATACTTGTTAAGATGATCTGCTATAGCCCTTTCACCCTCAATAAGTATTCCGCTATCCGTTTTGAGCCTTAAGATACTCTTTCGTTTTTCGCCTTTCATTTATATACCTAAAAAAGCTTTTGTCCCCTTTTTGTACCAAGTGGGCCAGTTTTTCTTCAGTTTGTGCCTTTGCTGCTCTGATTATCTGTTATTGAACTAATTATTATAACAACAACCTCTAACCTTTATTTATCACACATTATTCAACTGGTTATTAAAACTAGATTTCATTCAAAATTCCCTTCTCCAGGATTGGATTACAGTGATTGTCCAAATTTATTGCTTATTTGTTTACCAACAGCTAAAGGTGGGACTTTTGGAAGTTCTAAAATCTATTTTCAGAGTTTAAGACAAAGTATTTTAAAGTTACATAAAGAGTTGTGCTACTTCATTGGAATTGCTTGTTGCAATTGTTTGACACAATTAATAGAGCCTTATAATCTCTTTTTTGTTTTATATTATGATTTTTACAATATTAATATATTTGAATAAATATATATTTACTTAGATTGCCATTTGTTTTGTACATCAAAACCCATGCTTTTCACAGATTTTTATTTTTTTTACCTCAGAACTATTAGATACTGGGATGGTTTTTAGTTAAAAACCTTAAAAGTCAGTGTCTTCTAACCCCTGCTTAAGCAGATAATCTAAAAAAAATAACTTTAGCTCGTTTGTAATTGTAAAAACTGATTTTTCATGCCCATGTAGTTCACACCATGAAAATGGAGATGTTGGCCATAACAACCAACCAGATTTTTATTCTCACTTACCTTTACATACTAGAAAATGTCAGCTAGAATATGATTGGTTACTATGGGCAATATCTCTACTTTTTCTTTCTAGCAGCTCTGTAAATCTTTTCCCAAGTGTTTTAATATAAATAACAATAAATAATATAAATGACAAGACATTTGGACATAAACATCTGCATTTCAAGGATACTCCTTCTGAAAATCCTTACCTACGCATGGCAAGATGAAACCACTCTGATGCTGCTTCTGGTGTCTGCTTGGGACTTCTATTAACCTGCACTTAATTGATCTGCCCTATTTTGTTTTATTTGCTATTCATGCTTTTTAAGGATTTTGAACAGGTTACACTTCTTCAGAACCACCACAGTTATTCCTGCCTTTATCACTTCTTTCTGCCTCCTTCATACCCTCATGGCCCTTGTCTCTCCATCCCCCTCACTCCTCTCTCACACCTTCTACCTCCCCACCCATCCTTCTCACCCCACACCCTCTCCCACTCCTCCATCAGGCTCCCCTTCCCTTCCCCATCCTTACCCCTGTCCATGTACCACCCCCCCCTCCCCCAGGCATTANNNCACCCCCCTCCACCAGACCTTACCTCACTCCTGCAACCCCTCCAATCTAATCCACATCACTCCTGTTCCCTATCTCCCATTCTCCTGCACTCTGTGAAATGCCAGATCCATCTGTAACAAATTACCTGCCATCCATGACCTCTTAATTTTTAACTTCTGCAATCTTCTCACCATCACTGAGACCTGGCTCTCCACCTCTAATACTACCTCCCCTGCAGCCCTCTCCTATGATGGTCTCTCCTTCTCCCACACCCCTAGGCCTGGCGAACGCCCTGGTGGTGGTGTGGGCATCCTCCTCTCCCCTTCTTGCACATTCAGTGTCATACTCCCTGAGCCCTCTCTCACTTTCACCTCCTTTGAGGTCCACTGCATTCGCATCTACCACCCCATCAATCTCCGTGTTGCTGTTGTCTACCGCCCACCCGGTCCCACCTCCAAATTCATTGATAACTTTGGAGCCTGGCTCCCCCACTTTTTGTCTTCTGACCTCCCCACCCTTATCCTAGGTGACTTCAACATCCCTGTTGACAACCCCGCTGACCCCAGCACCACTAAACTTGTTTCCCTCTCCTCCTCCCTTGGCCTATCACAATGGACTACAGCAGAAACTCACAAACGGGGTCACTCCCTTGACCGCATTTTCTCACGTTCATGCTCCCTGTCTGACTTCTCCATCTCTCCCTTCCCCCTCTCTGATCATCATCTTATCTCCTTCTCCCTCTCTTCCTCCCCCTCTCTTTCCCCGTCATCCAAATGTATTCTTTCCCGTAAGAACCTTAATTCCACTGATGTTGTGGCATTCACCTCTTTCCTTGATCCCCTCCTCGCACCCATATCCACCATGTGCTGCCCTAATCTAGCCACCTCGCTCTACAAAAATGCCCTCCCCTCTTCCCTTGATGCCGCCTGCCCTCTCTCCTCTATCTCTCTACGCCGCACCAACCCAACCCTGGCACTCCCCGCTCACTCGGTTCCTAAAGAAATGCTCTCGAACTGCAAAGTGCCTCTGGAGGAAGTCCTGTTCCCTTGCAGACTTTCTCCACTTCAAGTTCATCCTCTCCTATTCATCTAACCCCCATCGCCTCTTTGCCACCTTCAACTTTCTTCTCTCTCCCCCTCCTCCCTCTCTCTATTTCTGCCTCTGACTTCTTCACCTTCTTCACTTACAAGATTAACTCCATCAGGAGCTCCATCTCCTCTTCCATCACCATTCCTCCACCTCAATCTCCACTCTCTCATCTCCTCCCTAAACACCCACCAATGTCTACCTTCATCCCTACCTTAGCTGAAGAAATCCACTCACTTCTTTTATCATCCCCTCCGTCAACTTGCTCACTTGATCCCATCCCCTCTAATCTTCTCCGTTCTCTTTCTCTCTCTCTCCACCTGCTCTCATCTTGCCCACCTCTTTAACTTATCCCTCTCCTCTGGCCTCTTCCCCTCCCCCTTTAAACATGCTCTTGTCTCCTCCATCCTTTAAAAACCTAACTTTGGGCCTGATCCACGCATGTGCAGTATGACAACTTCCGGTTGACCGAAAGACATGAGCGTACAGCGAGCGAATTTTCAGCGTATTTTTCGCTCAAGGGGCGTGCATTTTTTACGACAATAGGCTGGACGCTCAAACTACTACACAGAGGCGGGGATAGCCATTTAAATTGTACAGTATGGGCGTGCTAAGCCCAGTACGACCAGCGTATGGGTACGAAAATTTGCACGTACGCTGGAAAATCTTAGGGTAGGGTTCAGCCGGCGTAAGCAGGTACAATCAATGGGAGTGTTATGGGCGTGAAAGTTTTTACACCTGGGCGAACGTTCACTACGCTCGCGGGCGATTGCGGTCGTAGGTCTGGATCAGGCCCTTTGTCCCAACTTCACCCTCCAACTACCGACCCATCTCCATGTTGCCCTTTGCCTCTAAGTTGCTTGAACGCCTTGTTTACAAGTGTCTAATGGGCTACCTTGTTCACAACTCCATCCTGGACCCTCTTCAATCTGGGTCCCGCCCCCTGCACTCTACTGAAACTGTCCTGACTAAGGCCACAAATGATCTCCTTGCTGCCAAATCTAAGGGCCACTTCTCCCTTCTCATCCTCCTGGATCTATCGGAAGCCTTTGACACCGTTGATCACCCTCTCCTGATCCACACCCTTTGCTCCCTCGGCCTCTCTGGCACTGTCCACTTCTGGTTCTCCTCCTATCTCTCGGACCGCTCCTTCTCTGTCGTAACCCTTAGCTCCTCCTCCACTACCACTCCTCTTCCCGTTGGTGTGCCCCAGGGCTCAGTCCTTGGTACCCTTCTGTTTTCACTCTACACCTCCTCTCTGGGTGACCTCATCCGCTCCTTTGGCTTTAACTACCACCTCCGACGACACTCAAATCTATCTCTCCTCCCCTGACCTCTCCCCTGAAATTCTGGCTAAAGTGTCAGATTGCCTCTCTGCCATCTCCTCATGGATGGTCGATCATTTTCTCAAGCTTAACATGGACAAAACTGAATTTGTAGTCTTTCCTCCTTCACAAATCCCCTGTACCCCTACTATCTCCATTACTATTGGCGACTCCACCATCTCCTCGTCCAGCCAAGCCCACTGGCTTTGCGTCATCCTGGACTCCTCTCTCTCCTTCACCCTCCACATCCACGCCCTCTCACTGTCCTGCCACTTTCAACTCTGCAACATTGCTCACATCAGACCCTTCTTAACAGCAGATGCCACTAAAACGCTCATTCATTCTCTTGTTATCTCCCGTCTGGACTACTGCAACATTCTCCTCTCTGGTCTCCCCTTGGTCCGTCTTGCACCCCTACAATCTATACTAAATGCTGCAGCCAGACTCATCTTCCTCTCCCAGCGCACTGCCTCCACCTCCCCTCTCTGTCAATCTCTACACTGGCTTCCTGTCCCTTTCAGAATTCTCTTCAAGCTCCTCACCACAACTTACAAGACTCTCTCCTCCTCCATCTCCATCCAC
>WWET01003150.1:29306-41377 GCA_011038615.1 Limnodynastes dumerilii | reverse complement strand
GTCGCCTCAACTCCAACCTGATAACTACCTCTCACTCCCACATCCAAGACTTCTCCCGGGCCGCTGTACACTGGAACAACTCACCACATCCTATCAGGCAATCCAGCACCCGCTAATCGTTCAAAACCCATTCTTCAGCCTAGCCTACCCTTTCTCCACCTAAACTTACCTGCCCTCCCCATCTTCATCACTGTGTCTCCTGTTTATTTGCCCTCTCTGCATGTTAGCTCTTATGTGCAAGGTCCTCCTCCCTTCTGTCATCACCCCTCTACCTTATCCTCATCACTTACTACCTTTTTCTCTCTACTGTCTGTCTCTATCCTTATTCACCTGCTTTTACACACATATCCAGCATCTTTTTTCCTTACATAATGTTCAGGTTTTTTGGGTTTTTTGTACTGTATTTTAATTTAGCTTTTTATATGTATTCTGTTCCTTATTCATGTTTTTTATACCCTTTGTTAATTATTGTATTGAATTGTATATGTAACTAATGTCTTTGCTATTGCCTCTGTACGGCGCTGTGGGTACAGTGTGGCTCCTTATAAATAAACGTAATTAATAATAATAATAATAATAAAAAAAAACCTGCTTATGCACAAAGTGTAACAGTATGTCTGAACAAAATGTAAACTACAAGTGCAATTTTAACTTTTTTTTAATTAAGCGTAAAGTAATTTTAAGTACTTTAAATATCAATATGTCCCAGTTCTTCGGTTATGGAGGCCAATAAACTCTGCCAGTACATTGTTTACAGTAGGGGGGAGATTTGTTATGTATATGGAGCAAAGCCAAACCATTAACCACCTCTGCAATAAGGTGATCAAGATAAGGGATAGTAATAACACGCCTATAATAGATTTCTGGATTGCCGACCACAGGTACGAGGGAGACTAGGTGAAACTCCAAACATTAATCCAAGATTAGTGGCTTTCTTAAAGAGTAGTGCATGCTCATTGTCAATATCCTGTCTAATTCCTGCCATTGTCATTTTTAAAATTTCAACTGCAGAACAGGCCTTGACAATGTCATTTGCTTTAGCTTGTAGTAAGACTGTAAGTCCTTTAACAAAGGACATACAGTGCTGTACTACTACTAAAGTTATGGGTCCAGATTTACTAAGCTGTGGGTTTTGAAACAGAGGAGAATTTGCCTATAGCAACCAATCAGATTCTAGCTGACATTCTCTAGAATGCAATAGTTAAATAAGATCTAGAATCTGATTGGTTGCTATGGGCAAACTCTCCACTGTTTCAAAACCCACAGCTTAGAAAATCTGCACCCTGATGTGGTTGAAAATAGTCAGATGCAGAGATTTGGCATCAACCACACTATCTCTGCTCCAAGACAGATTTTCTGAAGCTGGATTTTAAATGTCCACTAAACAAGTAACTATGGCAGGATACAAGTCAAGGAAGGTCTTCATTGCATAATGTCATTCTATCCAACGTGTCCTGCATAGAGACTTCAATCTTTTTCTTGTTGCTTCTTGGCACTTACTAGAAATAGCAGCCTCAAGAGTAGTTTGGTGTTTTGGGTGAGAGTCAAAAAAAGTGTGTACCTGATTGACATCACCAATATATTCCTTCCTCACCATAGGAATTTCAGAAGCTCCCATGATGGCCAGGTTTAATACATGGGAGCAGCAATAGGTATACACTGCCTTTGGGTATTGCTGGGATAAATTTTCAGTAGCACCTTTCACTCTCCCTGCCATTGACCCAGCTCCATAATATCCCTGACCATGAAGTTTATTCAAGGAAAGTCCAGCCATAGTAATGCTAGAGAGGATTTGCTGTGCAATAATTTGCCCAGTGACCCCCCTCACTGCATTCTATAAACCTTAAGAACTCCTCTCGTATATATCCATCTTTGCTGACAAATCGAATGACAAGTGATAACAGTTCTTTATTGCTGCAGTCAGCTGTTTCATCAGCTATAACAGTAAAGAAATGATTCACATCTGCCACTATCATCCTAGTCAAAATGTTTCCACAGATATCTATTATTTAATTTTTAACGCGCCAGCATTTTTGGCAGACTTATCTAGATGTTTTCTTAACTCACTGTCTCCCTCATTTCTGTAATCTAAAATTACCTTAAAGTTGACTTTGTTATCAGAATCATCCGTGTTACTGTCTCAAAGGCCTCTTAGAGCTATATTCTGTTGTCCACACCGTAATGGCACTAAATATTGGTCAAAGTTTAGATCTATTATCTTCAAAATTCGTACACCTTTCTGTAGATAGAGGTCCACTGGCGTCTGGAGTGCCTTAAAAGTATTTTTAAACTTCGTGCTTAATGTTACAGCATTTATATGTGTTATACTAACTTGGGGCTGGATCCAGAACTTGTTAAGTGCATGAACTTAGTTACACCTGGGCTAAACCATGTTGATTTCAGGGGAGTCATATTTGATCTGCTGCAAACAGTTTTAGAGCAGAGAGGTGATGTTTCCTATCCCAAGTCTAAATAACAGTGTGATAGTAAAGCTGGTCAGTATCTGTGTGCAGTAAGCAATTTAAAGATATATCCCTGCATGCAAAGTATATAACTTGACTCCCCCTGAACTCAACATGGTTTAGTCCAGGAGTAACTAAGTTAATGCACTTAACAAGGTCTGGATCCAGCCCTTGGTGCTTATTTAATGTGCCAACAATTTTTGTCCAATTAGAATATGGCACAGAAACATAGTTTTTCTACTGCACAACTTGGTGAAAAGAAAAGTACACAGAAAACACATCAAGGGATTTAGAATATGCAAGCCATTTGAATTGAGACAGATAGTCGTGTTGTTTCTGTGGAAATTTTAAATATTTTGGGGGTTTATAAAAATTCTCAAGAAGATTGAACTCTGCATCACTCAGGGAATGAGATAGGGAGATGCCGATGTCTGGTTGAGAAGTTTGTTCAACATAAAGAATGCTTGTTACATTCTCTAGGTCTGAAAAGGATGTTTCTGCTTCATCCTCTGGACATCCTACACCCGGAATTCAGCCAAGTTTATTATTTCTGTAGAGCATGTCCCTGCCTCACTCTCAGAGTTTCCTTCCAAAAGAACTGTGCCAGGATGCTCTCCCAAACAGCTTTCAAAAGCAGTGGAATCTGTCACTGATGGCCGTGCTGTAGGTTTTGAAGCTGCTTTCAAATATTTCTGGGTTGCACCCTTTTGTTTGCATGACCGCTTTGACATTGTTCTTTTGTCGTAAACAACGATTTTTCTATAAGATGCTATTAAAGTAAAATTTTGTAAATTTTTCAAAATTAATGCTATAATTTTGCATAAAAATTTAAATACGTTCTTACAACACAAGTAAATAAATATTTTACACTCCAACAAGCAACAATACCCCCAGTACAGACACTGCATATTACACCATTCAAAGAAACCAACCATCAAAACTAGTATTCCTACAAAACATTGCACACATTACAGCAATAACCAGGGCTGCCATCAGAAATTATGGGATGGGGTTTGGTACAAACCAAACTTTTTAATCCCTAACCTTACCCTCAAAAATACCTATATTTATATATTAGGCTACAATCACTTACCATTATTTGCTTCACTTTCACGCTACAGCAATCTCCTGCACAAATGGTGGAAAAATATAAATAACGCATATACACATGCCCATCAGCCATATATATATATTTCTGTGAGAAGAAACCACTTATTCGTCTAACCTCCTATAATATGATGGATACATCAGATAAATGATCTATTGAATAAATAGCTGGCTAGGAACATTTTGATATTTTAACAAGCCTTGTGAGTGACTTCTTATATCGGCACACTCATATGACCAGTGATCAGTAAATTCACTGAATTTACTGATTACTGGTCATATGAGTGTGCCAATCGTAATATACACAGAGGAGCCGGCAGTTCTTCTCAGGAAGACCTTGGAATCATTCTAAAGTGCAGAAGTTGAACCAAACAGAGGATTTGGTCTACAACTCTGTCAGAATGGGAGAAGTCAAAACTGAAACAGATATGGGGGGGTGGGGATATAAGCGCATGTGTGATAACCTCTTATAGCCTATAACTCTTTCTCTGTATTGATAATGCAGAGACCAAATACCAGACCAGAATCAAAATCTTCAGTGCAGCTAATTTGCATATACAGCCCTCCCGATCTTCTCTTTATGCCGATCGTGACTTTATTCTTTTTTTCTTTTCTCCCCTTCTAGGTCCGGTCGTACTCGGAAGAAAGAAAAAATATCCTTGTGCAGTAGCACAGGTGAGAGGTAAGTATTAATAACACAAAGTCACCACACTCTCTTGAATTGTAGGCATGGTATTAAATTCTATTGTCCTATTTCCTTTTATTCCATTCGATTTTCTCTCCTCAGAAAAGTGAAAACAAACAATACTTCTCCTATGGGTATATTTACAAAGGGCAAATTTTGCCCGCAATTTTAATTCAAAACGTCTCGCCGTGATTTGCAGCGTGAATTCACCAAATTCACTAAGCTGCAAATTGCCTGTGAATTTTTGAAACTCCTGCGAGCTGCGCTTTTGCAAGGTGTAAATTGCGATGCTATTTTATAGAGAAGTACCGTGATTTGTCCTTGAAAAAATCACGCCAACTCGCAGGAGATAAAAAAATAAAAAAAAACAACAGCAGCATGATTGAAAGCCTTAGCCATGCTGTGCTGATAGAACTACAAGGCTAAGCAGTGCTTAGCTTTGTAGTAATATCAGCGTGAGCATGGTGAGGCTTCTTACCATGCAGCGCTGTGTGTGGTGCGTGTAACTAAAAAAAAGTCTGCACAAAACATACATTAACACATTAATCAGAGTGTGAATGTAAATAAAACATTTTCCCTGACTAATAAGGTCCCCTAATGTTTGCACTTACCTCCGGTAGCCACCGTGTCCTATACTAACTGTGTATGAATGCAGTGTGTGATGTATTAAAAGAACAGTATACACACAAAGAAACCGCACTAATCCAATTTTCCAAACACTCTGTGGTATATATATATTGTATACAGAAAACACATAACCTGGATATACCAGGTCATAAATACCACTTAACTAGTGCAAATTAATTACAATAAATGGAAACTATGTCTCACACTAATTTAGAAATCTATTTCATTTTATTAAATAGTACAAAACAATGAATTTAGCAAACGAACATATTACAATAAAATACTTCCATATTCATATCCCCATATAGCTGCATACAAAGTAAATCACAGACCATAAGAAGAAACAATCAATAGAAACATTGTAGCAGTAAAGGTATCAAAAAGACATTGTATCCACCATAATTACCGCAGTACATGCAGGAGAAAGTGTAGGCAAGAGCCATCTAAACAACATTGGCCTTCAAACGTCACGAAGGAGGAATGGGATGCAATACAGGAGATGAAGGTATGGGATGATGTCTTAATTAAACCTTCTGACAAGGGAGGAAATGTTGTGATCTGGCAGAAAAAAGATTATATAGCTGAGGCAAGACGACAGTTGGATGATGAGAGTTGCTATTTGAGGCTCCTATTTAATCCCACGGATAACTTTCTCAGGAATTATGAAGGAATAATTGATTCTGCTAAAAAAGATCACATCATTTCCGACCAAGATTACCAATTCTTAAAAGTAGAGCATCCTAAGATAGCATCCCTGTATTTGCTCCCAAAATTACATAAAGACATGCTTAAGCCCCCTGGTAGGCCCATAGTCTCGGGGATGGGTTCTCTGACAGAGAATGCTAGTAAATTTCTCGATCATCATCTGAGACAATTTGTATTAGCTCTTCCATCCTATCTCCGTGACACAATGGATTTGTTATCTAAGCTAAACGACTTGCAAGTGGGCTCTGATACGATGCTGGTGACATGTGACGTGGAGTCCTTGTACACCAGCATCGATCATAAGATGGGGATTTCAGCTGTCAAGTACTATTTAGACATGGGTTCCTCTAGTAATGACCTTAAGGATTTTTTGATTAAGCTCCTTTCATTTGTTTTGACTAAGAATTATTTTCTTTTTGATAATGGCTTTTATTTGCAGGTCCGGGGCACAGCGATGGGGACAGCCTGTGCCCCCACCTATGCGAACTTGTTCCTTGGGTGGTGGGAGCAGGAGGTCGTATTTACCGAAGCCCATGAGGATTTTACCATCCATGTCCTCATGTGGCTTCGGTATATCGACGATGTCCTCATCCTGTGGCAGGGTGACCCGGATCTGCTTATTTTGTTTATACATACCTTAAATGACAATTCATTTAACTTGAAGCTAACCATGGAAATGAATAGACACCAAATAAATTTTCTGGATGTCACCATCCACTTGGATGAATATGGTGGGATTAGTACTGATCTTTTCAGGAAACCCAATTCCACAAACAACATTCTACATAGTAGCAGTGCACACCCCTTTGCCACAATAAAATCTATTCCAACCGGCGAATACCTACGTACACGCCGTAACTGCTCTTCGGAGGCGGTTTTTGAAGAGAGGGCGAATGAATTGAGGGGTAGACTCCAGAGAAGAGGGTATAATCATAGATTATTAGCTCGATCATATAACCAAGCAAAATCCACCAACCGGGAGTCATTAATTCACCCCAAAAGGAAAGGGAGATTAGGGGAGAATAAGATTAGATTTGTGGGTGACTTCTGCCGAGAATCAAATTCTCTGGTGGAGGTCATAAACAGACATTTTCATGTATTACTTTCAGACCAGGATCTCACTCATGTCCTCAACCCTAGAGTTGATATCTCATGGAGAAGAGCTCGTAATTTACGGGATATGCTGGTCCATAGCTATTTAAATCAACATTCTTGTGGAGTCAGTTCAGTGGTTGGCTCACATCCTTGTGGAAGATGCAAGGCGTGTCAATTTATGCAACCTACTAAGTATGTGACTGATAGGTTTGGAAAGCAATACCAAATACGGGAATTTTTTAATTGCAGCTCGAAGAATATTATTTATTGTTTATCATGTCCATGCTCCAAGTACTATGTGGGTAAAACCATACGTAATTTTCGAGTACGGTTGTTGGAACATGTAGGAACAATTCGGAATTGTGTTTCTGATTCTACAAAATTAAAACAACTTACCCCCATTGCACGCCATTTTATGCGGTATCATCGGGCAGACCCCTCAGGCTTATCAGCCTTTATTTTGGAAAGATGTCAAATTAATTTACGGGGGGGGGGAATGTTAACAAAATCCTACTCCAGAAAGAACTGAAGTGGATATTCATGTTAAACACGACTGTACCTTCAGGGCTGAATGAACATACCAACTATACTCCATTCTTATAAAGGAGGTATCTGAATCTGGGTTCATTGTTTCTATGAATTGTTATTGCAACATAGGATAATTTTTTATTAATTATTTTGATGATTTTCTAAGAAACTATGTCCCAATCAATGATTTGTTAATATAATATTTAATAAATGTGGAGTCACTTTATTATATTATCTAGTTGGATCATTATATACTATGTTCTTTTGGCTATTCCAATTTGTTTTTATTTATCATTATGTTCGACCTGATCTTACAGCTGCATTAATAAATGACAATTCCATGTTGTTCCTTATGTATGTCACTATTTAGTATATATTCTGATATTAATGGGTTAACTCCTAATAAACAGGTCTACTTTTAGGACCCAGCATATCCTGCTGATTGTTACCAACCTCTACTCTGGGTTGTTTCTGTCTCGTGTGACTGTCTATTACTGCTTATTGATTTATATAGGCAGCATTATATCATTGATTACTATAGCCAGGGATTTTAATGATGTACATTCCATTAATTGTTATAATATGTATTATGGTGCTAATACTGTGTCTCATTCTTATTTCATTTGTCTCTTGCATTTGTGCAGCTAGGGAGGAGCATCTGTATTTGATTTTGATTGGAGCATGTTCCTTTAAAATCTCCAGCTCGAATCTCCCTCAGCATGATTGACTCCCATGATGAAGTTCACAACGAAACGCGCGTCGGGAAACTGATTACGGCGGGTCCGGTGCACAGGACCTGTTGCTTCTTGCTTCCAGTTCTCAATATCCTCTAATTTGAAGACAGCCACATTGTAAGTTTAGTGCAGGGGCAGATACAGACCCGGAAAGGGCGAAGCGCGTCCGTGAGGACGTTAAATGTCAGTAGGGACAGGTTCCTGCTTCTCAGTATAGGTGGCTTTGTCTTTGTCCTCGTGGACTGAATCTCTTTGTGTGTCTGCTCTTGCCTACACTTTCTCCTGCATGTACTGCGGTAATTATGGTGGATACAATGTCTTTTTGATACTTTTACTGCTACAATGTTTCTATTGATTTTTTCTTATGGTCTGTGATTTACATTGTATGCAGTTATATGGGGATATGAGTATGGAAGTATTTTATTGTAATATGTTCGTTTGCTAAATTTACTGTTTTGTACTATTTAATAAAATGAAATAGATTCTCAAATTAGTTTGAGAAATAGTTTCCATTTATTGAAATTATTTTGCACTAGTTAAGTGGTATTTTTGACCTGGTATATCCAGGTTATGTGTTTTATGTATTAAAAGAATAAAGTTTTTTTCACTCACCGTTTGCTGTCTTCTTTCTTGGGAAGCCTTGCTTGCAGAGTAGAATTTTATTCAGTTGATTGGAGACTGTTGTACGGTTGCTCGTAGTGGAATCCCCATTGTTCTGGTTCGGTCCTAATGCAAACATTAGGGGACATTATTAGTCAGGGAAAATGTTTTATTTACATTCACACTCTGATTAATGTGTTAAGGGTAAAAAAGTTAGGGTAGGGTTTGCTGGGCATAAGAAAGCAAAACTAAGTACAACCAAGGAGAGTTACTATGGGAGTGCATCGTAGGTACGCCGGCGCAAATACACTACGCACATGAGCGTTTCATGAGCGTAGGTCCCGATATTCCTCTCTTGATTCCAAGCTTTTAATCAAACCTCTCCTCCTTTCCTTGTAGGATGGATTGGTGTCTAGCTGCAGATTTCTTCTCCACAAATACTCTGTGTCACTGCTCCTTCATTACTCCATTTATCTCAACAAGGTATATGGAATGTAATGTTTCTGTTTATTGCCATCCAATAGAAATATTTCATAAAAACACAAACATATATCAAATAAAAATATTTGTCTCAAAACGTTGTCTTTGTCCTTTTCTTGATAAAACACTTCTTCTTCTGCTAAAACACCCTATTAGTGCTACCCTATTCCTTTCCTAAGTGTGTTAAACTCCTCAAACAACGGCACAGGTTAAAAGGGCCCTCAACCAAGATATACCGAGAGAGGTAGAAGAATGGTTATAGCAGAGCACGGGAACGGAAACAACTTTCTCCCCAGACCTATCAACACGTTTCAAGCAGTGATTGCTCTTTTTCAAGGTATGGTCTGGGAACTGATGATCCTCCTACTAACTGCTTCCTGACGTCATAATTGATGGCTGTAAAGACTTGCTTATTATTCCTTTTCTTTCCTTAAAATCCTTCCAATTCAGAGGTTTTCATTCAATCATATGCCATTTAACCCTTTTCCACTATAAATCGTATATTTTGATTATCCTTATTATCGGAGCACACGGTAGTAAAACACACGCTATAGCCGTTCGTCTCCATGAAACTTTAAATATTCACTTTTTGACAAACATACTGCATCTCCCACTCCAGGGTTGTGAGTGTTATGAAAAGGGGCATAGCTTCATTGATTTTTTGGCTAGACATACATAGAAGAGAATTCCAACCACAGGGCAGTTACTATAACAAGGGATCAGTTATATGTGTTTGAGAGAGAGAGAGAGAGAGAGAGAGAGAGAGAGTTATGTGTTTGTGAGAGAGAGGGGACAGTTATGTGTATGTGTGTGAGTGTGTGTGTGTGTGTGTGAGAGAGAGAGAAGGGGGGGCAGTTTTCTGTGTGTGTTTGTTTGTGTGTGTTTGTGTATGTGTGTATGTGTGTAAGAGAGAGAAGGGGGTGCAGGTGTGTGTGTATGTGTGTGAGACAGAGAAGGGGATGCAGGTGTTTGTGTGTGCGTGTGTGTGTGTGTGTGTGTGTGTGAGAGAGAGGGCAGTTATGTATTGGTGAAAGAGAGATAAAAATAGGGATGCAATTATGTGTTTTAAAGAAAGAGAGGACAGTTAAGAGTGTGTGTGTGTGTGTGTGTGTGTGTGTGTGTATGTGTGTTTGTGTGAGATAGAGGGCAGTAGTGTGTGTGTGTGAGGGCAGTTATGTGTATATGTATGTGATAGCAGTTATATGTGTGACAACATAACACTAATGTGTGTGTGTGTGTCAGTGTTAGTCATGGTTTATGCTTCTCTTCTGTACTGTATCCTGCAGGGGAATAGTGCCGATTCAAGTCCCGATGTGACTGTTGCACAGGAGAAGGGAGTGAGAGTGTTTTAACAATCAGGATCCAAGATAAGGTAGGTTCATATATTCCACTGGGAGCAATTTAAAGCTCTAAATGGCCTAGTAATATTGGATAGGGTAGACTACCTTAAAGAGTCTCAGAGGCAACTTAATGATACCCTATTCTATGTCAAATTAGAAGGGAACCCTAGTTTTGTTTATAATGGAAAATATAGAGCTTTGATTGAAAGAGGTAGAGACCGGAGCATTATCACTTTTTTTAATATTAAACACCCCATCACACCCATGTTTTATTATTTACCCAAGGTGCACAAGTCGGGGACCAATCCCCCTGGACGTCCTATCATCTCGGGGGTAGGGTCCCTGACTTGTAAACTTTCACATTTGGTGGACCGTTATTTGCAACCGTTAGTTAAAAAATGAAGGTCATTCATTAAAGACACCACTCATTTTTTGACTATGATAGATAACCTGATAAGGAAGAAAAATTATATTCTTATCACAAGCGACGTCGAATCACTATATTCTAATATACCGCATCAGAAAGGTATAGAAACCATTAATCTAGTATTATTGCAAGATTCCTAAATTTCAGATTAATTACGATGTTTTTTGGTAGAGGGTGTTTCTTTTATTCTTACTCACAATTTTTTTCTGTTTCACGGGAATCATTATTTACAGTTAAAGGGTACTGCCATGGGAACCAGATTTGCCCCGAGTTATGTGAACCTCTATATGGGTCGTCTTGAAGATGAACTCATTTGGGGTGGCCCATTCGGGGCGAATCTGGTTTCTTATGGCAGATACATTGATGATTTGTTTTTAGTTTGGGATGGGGATGTATCTTCTGTTCATTTATTTATGGATTTTCTTAATCACAATGCCTATCAAGTTTACTTTCAATCTTAGCTCCGACTCCATTAATTATTTAGACATTACTGTCTTTGTTGAAAATGGCCGCTTATGTACAAAAAAACTATAGAAAGGATGTTGATAAAAGTTCTTCTTTAAATTACAAGAGTTGCCATATGAACAAATGGAACAAAACATACCGCAGGGTCAATTTCTCTGTCTTCGGAGAAATTGTTCCTTTGTGACTGATTTTAAAAATCAAAGTGAAGATATGAAAGGCTCACAACCTAAAACACTCATTAGTTAAGAGCCTTCTAAAGACAGAACAACAACAAAAACCTACCTCCTCCTGGCTATTTAATAAAGTAGTGGGATGTTACAAATGTGGGAGAAATCAATGTATTACACGTGGCTTTATTGATAAAGATCATAAAACTTTCTGTGTGTTATCTGAGCTATATCAATTGTAGAAGTATTTATGTGATATATTTAATAACTTGTAGCTGCGGGATGGGTAATGTGGGTCGTACTATCAGAGAATTAAGTACAAGATTCTTGGAACATAGAAGGGGAATTTTAAATAATAAACCCCCATCTTCTATATAAACACATCAATTCTGTGCATGGTGGGAGCCTCGACTCATTGACAGTGAAAGGTATTGAACAGGTTAAATTCAATATTAGGGAGGGTGATAGATTCTCTCTTCATTGTAAGAGAGAATCATATTGGATATTTAGGCTTAACACTCTAAATCCAAATGTATTTAATGATTCTATCGAATTGGACCATGAGTATATATACTCTTTATTGTTTTGTCATTTGGGATTTTCTTTATTTCATTATTCATATAAAGATGTTAGAGAGAGAGAGAGAGAG
>WWET01003150.1:0-17352 GCA_011038615.1 Limnodynastes dumerilii | reverse complement strand
GGGCCTGATCCAGAGCAACGCTCGCAAGCGAGCGTACGCTCAAGCGAATCGAATTTTCGTCCGAAAATTCGCAATGCGCATGCCCAGTATGACAGGTTCCGGTCGCCCGCGCGTCATGAGCGAATAGCGGGCGTATCGTTAGCGTATTTTTCGCTCGGCGATTTTTTTTTGCGTCATGAGCGAATAGCGGGCGTATCGTTAGCGTATTTTTCGCTCGCTGGGCGTATTTTTTTTACGATGGTCGGCTGGGCGCCCATTTTACTACTGGGAGGCAGGGTTAGTCATTTAAATTGTACAGTATGGGCGTGCTTAGCGTATTTTCTCAGCGTATTTTCTGCGAATTTTCGTACGGCCGACGGTCGTACCCAGTGTAGGGTATAGCCGCCGTAAGCAGGGACTTTACTATGGGAGTGCGAGGGGCGTGTAGGTTGATACGACGGGCGAACGTTCGCATTCGCCCGTCGTTGCGAATTTTCGTAGCGCTGGATCAGGCCCTAAGTCTCTAACAATATTAAGTTGATAATCCCTAACATCCCTAACAAATTTACCCCGCTTGGTTTTAATTAGGGAGTCCTCTATTTTTCCCAATTTTATTTTCAATTCCTTTTTATATTCATTAAATTCCCATATAGCAGAATAGTTTCTTTTATCACTCCTTCTAGCAGAGAAAGATAGATAAACTGTTCTGCTATATGGGACTTGACTAAGGAAATTGAGCACACCTATATCTTGTTGTATTTGTACTAATCTTTTTGGTTGTTGCAACTTGCTGTTGGTCTATCCCCATAGCCTGTTATTTATCAGTTGTTACTGACAAGTATAAAGTGCTGATAATAATGGTTTTCTGTGCTGCAAATCTAGTGGACTTACGTTCTGCTGAACTACTGACGTTTGTAGCAGAACCTTTGCCCATGACTGTACCAGTGGTTGTTAATACTGATCATGTGATGAGTTGGAAGGGAGAATTGAAAATTTTGGAGAGATTGCTTATTAAGGAGATAAGGATGTCTTGGGACATCTATCTCTTAGAAACTTATATTAGCAATAAAAAAATACCTAGAGGTCTACGACTTTTAAAGGAACCAGCTTATAACACCGATGATAAAAAAAATTTAAATGAATGGAACAGCATTTTGGATCAATGCTCATTTGAATTAATGCAAATATTGATTAAAACAAAAAAACAGGAATTAGCATTGTTAGAAATAAATATAAAAGAAGCCACTACTAAATTTGAGGAGTTGGCAGAGGATATAGAATTTAATGAATATAAAAAGGAATTGGAAATAAAATTGGGAAAAATAGAGGACTCACTAATTAAAACCAAGCGGGGTAAATTTGTTAGGGATGTTAGGGATTATCAACTTAATATTGTTAGAGACTGGACAAAATATGTAATGGGGGAACAAGGCCAATTCATTTTAAAATCCCCAAAAAGTCAGATCCAGTCTAACCCCTATGATAAACCCAGAACAAGTTATGTTCATTCCGGTAAAAATTCTTATAAACCTAAAAATAAAAATCCACAATTAAATAATAGAACTTCTAGTGATGTTAGGAATACCTCAATGGCAATTTTAAATAAATCTAAGATTCCTTTTTCCAATACTACTGTTTCTAAATTAACAGCCAATAAAGGGCAACAATTACAGAGCCCTAGCCAAAAAGGAAAAAATTGGGTTAGGGTATCTGGTACTGGAAAAGGAGCTAAAAATCGCCCCCAGTTAGCCCTTACTAACCGATATGACCCCTTAAATGTGGGAGCGCAGTCTCCTATAGTGGGCTCAACCGGGGATCCAAGGTCTTCAGAAAATGTTGAACAAGTCGTTTTAAGTGTTTCCAATGGGTCTTTTTTAGAGTCAGGTCTGAAGACAGACAAGACTCTTTTGAGTGTGGAACTACCCAAAGACCCTCTACCTCTACTGAATGCCCGAAAAAGGCCATTAGAAGAGGTAAATGAGGGTCAAAGGTCACCAAAAAAGAAGGCAACTCACTAGATAAAGGAATTTTTAATTTATCAGCTGTTCCTTTGACTCAAGCACAGCTGTCTTTGCTCAAGAGAGGTCTCTCTTTTGCGCCGAGTTGTCCTCCAAACAAATTGAATTTGTTAATTGACACTTTGAAGTATTCTCGAAATCTGACTTTAAAGCGTCATTTTTTGAAAATAGAAAACAGGCAGGTAGGACTGGAAAAGAGTCCCCCAGAGACTGTGACCCAAGACCCACAACTACTAGGTACTGGATTGAAATTAAAATCAAAGTTCTTCCCTCTTAAGTCAAGAGGCCCGTACATAGAGCTGTTCACTGAGCTTGTTAAAAAGGACTTAGAGTCCCTGGACTATGAACAGCTAATTCAAAGGGGAAATCTGAACGTTTGGGAAAAAAGGGCCATTAAAGAATTAATGTTGAATCCTAGTATTGTCATAAAGCAAGCAGACAAGGGGGGGGGATTACTATCCTTAATAGGTCAGATTATATAAAAGAGTCTGAGAGACTATTGAGTGATACAGTATCATATAAGGTTCTAGATAAAGACCCCACAGAGGCATTTGTTTTGGAATTAGAGAACCTACTATTGATCGGAATGAGGTCAGGAAGTTTATCCAAAAATGAATTCGACTATTTGTTGAATAAAACTCCAAGGATAGCTACTTTTTATCAGCTCCCGAAGCTCCACAAGTCCAGACTCAATCCCCCAGGCAGACCTATCGTCTCGGGGATTGGGTCTGTGACTTCTAGGGTTTTGGAGTTTGTGGACATATATCTTAAAAAGTATGTCCCATTATTGGAGTCATATATAAAGGACAGCACTCAGGTGCTGAAGATTGTGTCAGAACTAAAATGGGAATCTAATTATAACTGGTGCTCGATTGATGTGGAGTCACTTTACACCTCCATTCCCCATGATATGGGGTTGGAGGTGATAAAAATGGTGTTGGAGTTTACACCTCCATTCCCCATGATATGGGGTTGGAGGTGATAAAAATGGTGTTGGAGGAAGACTCAAACCTTCCGGGAGACCTTATTGACTTCATCGTGTCGAGCATCAGTTTTGTACTAAAGAGGAATTATTTTTCCTTTTTGGATAAAATGTACTTACAGATTAGGGGCACGGCGATGGGCACGATTTTCGCTCCCAGTTTCGCAAATTTGTATTTGGGATTCTGGGAGCGGGAATGTGTCCATCGCCATGCGGCTTTTTCGTCTATTAGGCTATATAAACGCTATATAAACGATGTGTTAATTGTGTGGAGTGGTACTCCGGAGCAGTTCACTGAGTTTGCTGAAAGCCTGAATGTGAATAGGTTCGGCCTTAAGTTCCCCTCGAAGTTTGGGGGATCCAGAATCGAATTTTTGGATCTGGACCTACAGGCCCCAGCCACTGATACTGTTACTGACACTGATGTTGATTCTGTGAATACGGAGATCTCTACCTGTACTTATTTTAAAGAGGTAGACAGTAACAGCTACCTTGAATATGGTAGCTGTCACCTCAAAAAATGGAGGGATAATATCCCATTCTCGCAGTTCCTGCGTTTACGCAGGAACTGTTCGAGCTTTGAAAAATTTGAGAGTCAGGCAGAGATCTATAAACAGAGATTCCAAGAGAGACACTATCCCGAGCCTTTAGTTAATTCCTGTCTTGAACGGGCTAGGAATATAGATAGACATTCTCTGCTTTCTTATAAAGAGAGGGATAAGAATGGTCATGATAAACTTCCAACTATAGACTGTCCAATGGTTACTGATTTCAGTTCTTCTAGTACTAAAATCAAAAATATCTTACAAAAACATTGGTCTGTTCTACAGTTGGACCCAGTCCTAGCCCCGCATCTCCCAATTAAACCCCAACTACGGTTTAAAAAGGCCAAAAACTTAAAATCAATACTCGCCCCAAGTTTGTTGGCTACACTTCCCGATAAACCAGCCTTACTTCCAAAACCAAAGGGCTGCTTCCAATGTGGGAGCTGTAAGATTTGCAGGCATATTCCTAAACATAGAACCTTTACAGACTCATTAGGTTCTAAGGAATATAAAATAAATAGTTATATGAACTGTAATTCCACGTATGTGGTGTATCTGATACAGTGTAAGTGCGGGAAATCCTATGTTGGGAAGACCAAGCGTGCTCTGAAGATACGCGCATTGGAGCACTATAGAAACATTGTTAATGCTAATTCCCAGCATAGTGTTTCCCGGCACTTCAAAGCCTGCTGTGGTAGTAAGATTGAAAATTTTTCTATCCGAGCTATCGAACAGGTACACATTGTTAAAAGGGGTGGTGATCGTTTGAAGCGATTATCACAAAGGGAGGCCTTTTGGATTGCCACCCTTAATACACTTAGTCCTGCTGGCTTAAATGAGGGATTTGAGTTGGCCCCTTTTTTATAAATTTATATAAATTTTATAAATCTTACAACCCCATTATGAATGAGGCACATCTTTAGCCTTACTTATTTTGACATTTAGGATTTTGAGTAATTACAATTGAACATGGTTATATATCTGTATAGAAATTTTTTTTTTTTAATAAGCTGTTAGGATAAAAAATTTGTTTGTTTAATATAGGAACCTCCAAACTAAAGAGTTCATTAATATAAATTATGTAAGGATTTGCCTCTAACTGTATAAATATAGAAATCCTTGGAGGTGTTTTGATGCACTTTATTGCTAGATAATTCTCTATTACTAAGTTGTACAATTCCATATCTTAATATTGCATTAATGTTATGTCAATCTGTTTTATTTATTATCTTAATATACCTGGCACCTATGAATAATGGGTACGGGATAACTATTTCTCAAAATTTTATATAGTTAAAAAAAACAAAGTTTTATTGACTTTTTAGAATTATTAATTTTTTCTGTTTTGATGAAATTGATTGTTGTATTTTATCGGACCAGTACTCGCCTATCTGTGTTATGCAGATGACGATTAAGGGTCACATTGGTGTTATAATTTGTAGGTACTATTGATTGACGATGAATTACTATTTATGTATTATTATCAATTATTATGTTAAGGACATGCCAAAGTACCATGTTTCTTGAGAAGGACCAGTTTCCTCAGAAATTATGCTAAACAACTCTAAGATTGTAGCACTTAGCATACTCGTTTTGCATGTTTCAGTGATTGGCCGTGTTTAATTACGGCCCTATAAAAGAGTGAAGCTGCTTAGCCTAGCCACGCCCCCTGAAGAAGTCTCCTGTAGATGAAACGCGTAGGGGTTTGGCTAAATTGATCTCTGGTCTCCTTAACGATCTTCCTGTGTTTACCATCCCACGTGCACTGGACATCTTCCCCGCCTTCACTACTGAGACGCCGGGACGCTGAGTCACCTCGTGGCATCCGACAAGAGCGGTAATACTCTCGATTGTTCATTTGAACTTGCCCTAAAAAGCAGTTCCTATCCATCTGGTACGCTGCACTGTGAATTGTGACTACGGTCATTTTTATGTTGGTTTTTATTGTTAAAATAAACGTCTCTGCACCATGGAGCGCCCCTCTCTTTTGACTTTTTTCTAGATTTTGGAGCCTGAGCAAAGATTGGGCTATATAGAGGGAGCTGCGACTGAATCTTTCAACGATTAGTCTGGAGCATTAGACTTCTATCTTTCTCTGCTAGAAGGAGTGATAAAAGAAACTATTCTGCTATATGGGACTTGACTAAGGAAATTGAGCACACCTATATCTTGTTGTATATATATATATATATATATATATATAATTTTTTTTTACGTGTATGACGCTTTTGCTACTCCTCTGCATTTAGACCCACCATTCATATTTATATTAGCGCTGTCTTCTCCACTTTTAATCTTTTATTGTTTACCTTTGAAAATTTTTGGACTCTCTTTAGTTTAGAAGCTGCAGCTGATTATTTAGTGCTTTTAGAAGGTTTTTATTACATTTGTTATAAATGAGGCCCCTGGCATGACATAAGTCATTCGCCGGAGGAACTGCAGAAAGAGGAGGACGTCGCCATCTGAAGCAAGAAGTGTCCCAGCAGCCGTCAAGATGAGAGTCAGCCGGGCAACATAGATGACTACAGAACTGTGAGTATCATAAATATTTTGGACATTGCTGTTTAAAATGAAAAAAAAAAATGCAATTTTTACGTTGTTTATACGTTGTTTTGTATTTTTTATAAGCTAAGATTTTTAGGGACCTATAGGAACGGATGCTTATCTATTTAGGGACCTATAGGAATGGATGCTTAACTAGTAAGGGACCTATAGGAACAAATGCTTAACTAGTTAAGGACCTATAGGAACAGCTGTTAAACTAGTTAGGGACCTAAGGGGACGGCTGCTAAACTAGTTAGGGACCTAAGGGGGCATCTTCTATTATTAATAGAGATGGAGGACACATTTAATTTTAGAAATAGGACCGGGGGGCACATCTTAGTTTTATTAAGTGCACAATGCCATTTTTTTTTATTACACACTAATGGACACGGTATGCTGCCGGCATGCTGTGGCTTAGAGTACTATAAGGCAAGGCATTCCCTGCAATACATGGGCATACTTTGCCTTATAGTACTATATGCAGCTGCATGCCAAGGGTGAAATGCTTGAAGCAGTAGCCATTTTTTTTTTCCAGCCAGAAACTCCAGTGAGGTTAAACGAGTTTAACATAAATTTGCTGGAGTTTAATTGCAACACATCGCTGAAGTTTAAAAATTGCCCCACAAAATCGCCCCTTAGTAAATCCTGAGCTTTGGGGAAAAATTGCCCCTCAACTCCAGCGATGTGGGGCGATTTTATGGGGCAATTTAAATCGCTCTTAGTAAATCTAGCCCCTAGAATAAGTTAAATCCCTGCCACTGAATTCTGTTATCCCTTAGCATACTGCAGCATATAATACTAGAAGGTACACCATGCGCGTGTTTCAGGGCATGCTGTGCCTTCTATTATCTTAAACCTTAAACTAATAAATAATCTTGCCCCGTGTCACAAATATAATAATCATCAGGCCCCCGTGTCACAATTAAACTAATAAATCATCTGGCCCTTGTGTCACAAATATAATAATCATATGGCCCTCGGTGTATTTAAATAATTGACAATGTCCTCTGGTTCCTTATATATAGTTAAGCTGGCCACCGTCACCCTAATGTTTTTTATAACGTTGAAAAGATATTTCTTTTTTTTTTATAATTTCAGTATTTTCAATATTTATACTCACAGTTAGATGTCTTCTATCTTGACAGGCGACATCGGGACTCCGGACCGGCTACTTCTCCGTCTGTCCAGGTGCAATGATCTGGACTTCCTCCTGACTGTCCCTTTGGCTAGTGACTCTTGTCACTAATGGGCCCTATTTATACCCTCCAGTCCTGACATCAGGACAGGAGGGTATAAACAGATAAGGCTTTTAGTTGTTGAGTGACATGATTTATGCAGTGGCATGCCATTAACCCTTGGCATGCTGCCGCTTATGGTACTATAAGGCACAGCATGCCCTGAAACACAGGAGCATTCTGTGCCTTCTAGTACTATATGCCATAGCATGCTAAGAGTTAATAGCATTCTGCACAGAGCTGTTAACGCACTGTAGTTTTTTTTGTTTATCTTTTTATCATAAGGGACACAATCTACGGTGAGTTTAATACAAACTCACCGTAGTTTAACGCAAACTCACCATAGATTAATTCACCATAGATTAACGACTGACATTGCTGTTGTTTAAAAATTGCTGGGGAAAGTAAATACTGCAAGTTTAAAATCTAACTCGCAGGCAAACTACAACGATGCCCGTCGATTTTTAATGGCAAAATAACTCTCCTTAGTATATCTGTCCCTAAATCTGAATACATTATAGCATAATTTCAAACATATTACACAAATATATATGAGGATTTCCCAAATTACCCCAGCTTCAAGATAAACTTCTAGAGGAGGCCAAGCTACCAAAATTAACTACAACACAAAGAAAGGTATTTATAAAACTGCAGGGGCTAGATATACTAAACTCGTTTTTGATAAACTCTTGGATGCAATCTTCGCTGAGTTTAAACTCGCTGTATTTACTAATGTAAACTCGCTGAAGATGAGGGTTTTTCTAACTTGCTATGGCGAGTTTGAAATGGCATACAAATCGCTGTATTTTATAAACAGGGATTTGGAAACTCTCTTTAAGGTCACCTCAAACTCTAGTGAGAAAAAACAGGTGGATGTGAGTGTTGATTTAGGTCATATCGACATGCACTAAAAAAAAGCCCACACCTGTTTTTTTTTTATCAACACTGTAAATGTCTTAAGAATAATATAACTGTTTTTAACAATACTCAAAACCCCTGCCACAACATGCTATTAACCCTTAGCATACTGAGCCATATAGTACTAAAAGGCACAGCATGCCCATGTATTGCAGGGTATGTTGTTCCTTTTACTACAGTACCAAAAGTGGAATGTTGATAGCATGCTGCCACATATATGTTGTTCCTGGTACATTTAAGCACACAGTGAATTTTTCCCTTAGATTAAATAAAATTGTGAATATCTCCTGTTGCTTAAATGAAATAGTGAATGTCCCCCATAGCTTAAATGAACTAATTAATGTCCACTGTGGTTTAAATGAAAACAGTTTCAGGAAGTTCATCTGGAATGAAATAGGGCTGAATTAGCCTTCAAATGCTGCAACAGCAAAAAATGATGAAGGCATTCCTTTTCCTGATATAAGGTTTTGTTAGGTTCATTGATGATCTTTTTTTACTGTGGAAGGGGTCGCCCGATGAGCTCACTGGATTCATCAACAGACTTAATCATCTTGATTCTTCAATCAGGTTTACGTGTAATTTTGATTCCGAATCCATTGTGTTTCTGGATGTTACTATTACCCAAACTACACGGGGTTTTAATACCACATTACATCGTAAGAGTACAGATAAAAACACCTTACTCCTAGCCTCCAGCTTCCATCCTAAGCCTTTAAAATTGGGACTCCCTTTTTCCCAGATGATCCGACTGGTGAGGATCTACTCTGAAAGAAAGCAACTTAGATTGGCTTTGATAGAGATGGGGGATCGTTTTAAGGATAGGGGTTATCCAAAAAGGATGTGGAATCAGCTATAGACAGGTGTCTCAGTTTGGACTGTGAGGACCTGCTGAGAGGGGGGGCTGTGGCGAAGGCCGAGGGGAGACTTGTCTTCTGCTCGGAGTTCTCCACGGCCTCACCCATCTTACGCAGGGCCTTGACGAGCCACTGGCACATTCTGTCTTCAGATGCCTAACTGGGGGTCTTTGCACAGCACCCGCCCCTTATGAGCTTTAAGCGAGGGAGTAATCTTAGAGACAGAATCGTTCATACAGACCTCAAACCCGTACGTCCTCAGCACTGGTTACAGCGTAAGGGATCATTCAAATGTGGCAGATGTACCACGTGTAAATTCATGCTGGTAGGTGAGAGCTTTTTTAATGCTGCTACTAATGAGAACTATCAGATCAAACAATGTTTGAACTGTGAGAGTAAACATGTTGTCTATGTGGTAACATGCCCATGTAAACTAGTATACATTGGGAAGACAATGCGCATGTTGAAGGAACGTATTGCTGCACATCGTACCTCCATTAAAAAGGCTCTGACCTCTGTGGATGGTAAAACTCCACCGGTGGCCAGACACTATGCTGCGTATGGTCACACCATTAAAGATTTTAAATGTATGCCACTACTGCAGATACCGCCCTTACAGCGGGGTGGAGATCGTGACCTCAGGTTTTTACAATCGGAGGCACGAATGATTTACAGATTTAAATCTTTAACCCCGACAGGTTTAAATGAAGAATTTAGTTTGTCATGTTTTTTGTAATATCTATATTGATAAGACTCTTTCTTTTTTGCAATATCTTTATTGTTAAAAATCCCCTTGTCTTATTATGTGATTATATTTACACAGGATCCCAATTACTTATTGGTAATATCTTCCCTTGCCGTTATGATAATATATGAGGTTCAACTTAGGAACTTGTGACTGGGTGTATTGTTATTATTCACTTATTTGGGTTTAATGTGTGACATATATGGTACATATGTTACATGCATTTGGTTCATTTATACTTTGTATGAAGATGATATTTTTATGAACACCCTCTCTATGATTGCTTTTTGCTCCATGTGCCAACATTCTATTATGTTTTTAGTGTAAATAGTGGTTCCCCTGTTTCACCACTAGGTGTCATTTGCGCTCTGACTGGCTTACGCAGAATCGCATGGCTGGAGATCTGTGTGTGCCGTGCCGACGTGTGCAACTCAGTGAGGCCGTATGACGTCACCGGGCGCAGCTGCTGGCGTGGCGCACCGGACCTCTCCGTGCTGACATGCGGGTAGCCGATTGGTGTTGCGTTAGTGACAACACAGGTGTCGGGGGTAAGTACTAATTGGATGTCTTATTTATATGTGCTTTATTTCACCTTTCAGTATATGTCTTTGATGCTACATAGCACTCATATGGATGAAATGATCTTGCTCATATGCCCTGAGGACGGAGTTATCCGAAACAGCTGTTAGTGAATGAGCCAGGAGGGGGTATGCGTGTCTCAGCCTGTCACAATGCACAAATGGACTTGTCTTTTTTATGCACATTGGATATGAATTCATGATTTTCTTTATGTCCTATCATACTGGGATATTATTGTGCAATTTATGCCTTATATTATGGATGCATGTCCACTAAACCAATTCATGGAACCAATTGTGAATTAATTGTTTCTCCATTTATCTAAGAAGATTTCTATGTGACAATTTTGGCTGTGAACTTGTGTATACCCCTGCATTATCTTATGCTTCAGTGCTTTTTTTGCTATTACCGGATTGAACAAATAAATATTTAAAGAATTTTTTGGCAAAATAAGGAGTGCTGGCGTTTGTGTACTCACACTACGGTATGCTATCTATCTTTGAGCCTGTGCACCCGCTCTAAAATAATTTTTATTTGAGTGCCTGTCATAACTGCATGAATTTGTAGTTATACTTGGATATATCATAGGAAAAGAATATTGTAATCCCCAACAATTCAACTCTAAGTCGAACAAGGCGCTTGCTTCTCTTGCATGAACCAGGTAAAAAACAACAACTTCTCCTTCTTTAGATTCTCCCACAATACTTCCAGACTCAATAGATAAAAGGGTGCTCATGCAAAGAAAAAATATGGAAAGCAATTAGAAACAAATAAACTATTTATTTGTGAAACAATAAAATTCTGACACAATATAAAATACAGAAAATTCTGACACTATTTAAAACACAAAAATTTCTACAACATATATAAGAATGACCACCGACGCGTTTCGGCTGTATTCCACAGCCTTTCTCAAGGTGCACCTTGAGAAAGGCTGTGGAATACAGCCGAAACGCGTCGGTGGTTGCTAGGGGAGCCGTTCTATACACGCATATGTCCGGCTTGACTATTGGGATTCCCCGTCTCCTGTTTTTTTTTTTGCTGAGGTTCCAACAGCGCTGTTATAACACCACAATCTAAGGCAAATACAGGGTACGCTGACCCGTAGTGGTCATTCTTACATATGCAAAGTAATAAAAGACTTTAATAATGATTGGTGAACCTGCTAGACACTGCTCTTCCCATGCCAAAACACTGAGAGAAATATTTTACTATCATTTTAAAGCCGGCAATAGCACACTATTTAACCATTAAACAAATTTTAAAAGCATTTACTGTCACCTGTAAATTACTTTGTCAATACATAAACAGAACTTTTTCTAAATGTTTACAGCTATTGCTATCTATCACTACTTAGTGGGATTTTTAGTTACTCATTTTTTAATTCAGTGTTACACAGCATAGAAGGAGATTTGGGCTTTTCATGCTTGTAATGCAACAGATCATTTGGTAAATCATATCCCCCTAGATCCCCAATGGACTTTGTTAGGAATCTTGTGGTGGATCCAGACCTAACTACTTGTTATGTTTCATTGAGTAACGTATTTACGCTAGCGTATTTTTAATGCACTCCCCTAGGCACTCCCCTCGCTCATATGTACTTTGGCCGTTTTACGTTTCCCAAACCCTACCTTAACTTTTTAAAGCATAAGAACTGATGTACATAATGGATTCATGTACGTCACTGCCTAACCCGTCCCATACTGTACGATTTAAATGCCTCCCCCTGTCTACCAAAAGTAACTACGGGTGTCATATGGATGAACTCGCCCCTTAAAATCACTAGCGTACGTAGCTCTGGATCTGGCTCTTTAACAGTAAAATAGCAAATCTTCACAGGGGTACAGAAAGTACTATTAGCTATAAGTGCAGAGGCACATAAGACATTTTTGTAGGTCAGGATGGGCCCTGATACCCATTCTTTGTCATTATATAAAAATAAATTACATTATGTTTTTAAAATGGATTGAATTGAGTCTACACTCAATAGAGAATGCCTGGCAGAGAAATATATTTTTTTTCCTTGGAAAGCTATTTTAATACTATAGATATATCCATTAAACAGCAATTGTACAATACTTTACTTTACAACCTGGTACTTGTTTTGAGAAGTAGGCTCCATGTTGATTTTGATGATGATCCTCCTCCAGTTTGTTATTCAATCAAACTAGGTAAAAGGTTATAATGATTTAGTACCAATACTGTGCTTCAGAGACAACATTTGATTGAAAGATTTATTGTCACCCCAAATGCATTACATTTTTATTGATGCTTTACATTTGACATGTTATTGTATCATATTGCATAATGTAATCTGGAACAATAAATTTATTTTTTAATTTAATGTATGTACTCAAACAATTGAATCTTATGGTGCAAGCTTAATAAAGGAAAAGATTTTTTTTTAAAGTTTAAATATTGATATTCTCTTGACTAATATATTTCAATGGTTAATACAGGAGAAACCTAGAGCTTTTAATTTTTATTTTGCAATCAAAACGTGTCTGTTGCTGTTTAGGGGGAAATGTATCCCCACAAAAGAAAAAAAAAAATATAATATAGCAGATTAAATTACATATAGCAGAAAGTTACCACAGGATTCCAGATACCCCTCAGTACCTCCTGATAAATGCCCTGTATAATCAGAGGGCATATACTTACAATGCTTTGTAGCTGTTTTAAATGCTTGAATATACAGCAAGTTTATATCTTTAACTGCACTCCTGATTCTTGGGTCTGTTGGTAGCCTTATATGGGGCAGTTCCATATAAGGCTGGAGTATCTAATGTAAAATAATTGTATTCTTTGTATTATGCAGGTAACTTTACTTATACAGGTATGAGGTTGGTGTAGTGTCAGGACAGAGGGCAGTCTGTGTATTGCGCTTGATAATAATGACTGTACATATGAGACTGGCATAGTGTCAGGTCATAGTCTAATCAGTGCTATGTCTTGTGTATCAATATCAATATATAAATGAAGCTAATACAGTTTCAGTTCACAGCAGGGTTGGCCCTAGCTATTGACATTATATGCGAGTCACCTATAGTGGCATCTTGTCAGGGGGGAAGGGGCACCCCAGGGCATATAGTACATTATTTTTTGTCATTTTATATATTTCCTCTAGAATGGTTTACACTGAACAAATATTCAGCAATACAATACAGCAATGCACATTGCAACAAGTGTGTTTTTATAGATAGCTAGGACTGGCCCTGTTCAGCGTAGTATGCTAGGGCCAACCCTGGGGCACAGTGTAGTCTGCTACTGTAGGTATCAGCAGGGGTTCCTGAAGAAGGAGGCATGGTCTGAGTTTGGAGGGGCAGAAGTGGGGAAGGACCCCATCTGCTGTGTGTAATTGAAGCCGTCAGAGGCTGGCAGGCCTCAGCTACTGGCAATGTCCTTTATTTGTTAACAGTGGCCAGCATTCATACATGCTGAGCACTATCTTTGCTAGCCTCTGACAGTTTCTTACTTAGAGTTCAGGTGGTGGTGTGTTATCTTTTACTTATATTTGGATGGCATAGGGCCTGATCCAGACCTACGCTCGCAAGTGATCGTACGCTGGTCGCAAGCGTAAATTCGGCAGAAAAAACGCACTGCGCATGTGCAGAGTGACAACTTCCGGTCGTTCCAAAGACCTTTTCGTAGCGGCGATTCAGGCGTCCGTATTCTTTGCGTTTATTCCGACGACGGGGCGTGTTTATATTACGAAGGTAGCACGGATGCTGGAGTTAGGGAATGTAGGTGGGGGGAGCCATTTAAATTGTACAGTATGGGCGTGCTTAGTCCGGTACGATCAGCGCATCGCTACAAAAATTCGTAAGGACGCCGGGAAAAGTTAAGGTAGGGTTCAGCCGGCGTACGGAGGTAAAGGTAAGGGGAGTGTCGTGGGAGTGAAAGTTTTTACGCTGGAGCGATAATACGCTCCGCTCTCATGCGTAGGTCTGGATCAGGCCCATAGTCTCAGGATAGATTGTGATCTGTGTAATGTACTGGGTAAAGCTGTCTATACTCATATGTGGATGGTATAATGTTGGAGTGTTATATGTGCAGGGCATACATGACAATGTTTTATTCTTAATATTATATTAAAATAGTATTTTATAACTATATAAATAGTTTTGAAATGTTATAGGCAAAAAATATTGCCCTAAAACATGTCTTAATAGTTTTTAACATTTACAAACAGTTTATAGTCATCTGAAAATGTATCACTTAAGCTCTAAAAGGCAATAAACTTATGACCATTAAAGCATTGCATTTCATTGCTAAGACATAAGAAATTATTGCATGTTTCCCTATGCAGGATGAATATTAATGCTAATACCGTTCTACAATTTCTTCTTTTTTTGAGCCTAAGATTAGAAGAGAAGGGCATCAGCAAAGCAAACACTGAGCAGCAACCTGGCCTTGCCCAGTACTGAACAGTCTGGTTGGCTATTTTGCACATGTAATGAACAGCAGCTTGTCTGTGCTAACAGCATGGAAGTTTAGGGCATGTTCAGTTAAGTTATATATTATAGTTACAGGTCTATACGCATGTTCAGCATGGCCCCTGTTCTACACATGTGACAGACATAAATGAGCTGGGTTTCCCCACTTGTCAAGAGACCTGTCAGCACCCTTATATGTATGGTTCAACAAGTTGTTACCTTTTGTTGTAATCTTTTTTACTGATTTTTAATTGTGAACCAAAGGTCACATCATCTAAGATATCAGACTGTGGAGTCTAGAAACACTTTGGTCCAGATTTATTAAGTTGCATGTTTAGAAAAGTGGAGATGTTGCCTATAGCAACCAAACAGATTATAGTTCTTACCTTTCTATCACATACTAGAGAATGTCAGCTAAAATGTAATTGGTTGCTATGGGCAACATCTACACTTTTCCAAACCTGCGGCTTAGTAAATTTGGCCCTTTAAGTCTTTAACATACTTGTCAAATTTATCTGTATTAATTCGACTTCTTGCTTCAATATATATGTAGAACTGCATAATTCTATTACCTGTAAACTGACAAATATTTTTTTACGCTATTGCAACATGGTAATTCCAAAACTTTTATGTGGCATTAATTGCTACATTTTATTGAAACAATGTTGATATTTCTGGTGTTAGTATTCTTCCTTTTTACATACTGACTTCTTTAACTTACTTCACAGAACAGGGGATCTGCATTGTAGAACCTTAACAGTGAAAAACTCATATCATTGCAAACTCCTATAATCCTCTTAATCAAAAGGATTATTTTAATTCAAGAAGTCAAATAACCACTAAAATCTAAAGAGTTTTCTCTCTTGAATAAGTGACATTTATACCACTTGAGAGTAAAAAAGGAAAAGATTATTCTCAATAAGAAGTATAAGTTAATTTCTCCCTTAAAAAGGAATCAAAATGATATATTTCTTTGATTGAGACACAAATGTTATATTTTCCATATGTACTGTAGGCCCTGATAAGGAGCTATAAGAGTAGGGTCATTCTCAATGCTCTGCTCAAAAAAGTGTTACGTATACATTTTCAATATTTACATATAGTTGTACATGTTTCCTTTAAGAGATAAAATTTATATATATATTTTAAAAAACCTTGCCCGGTGTAATTAGGAAAACGAAAATAAATTTAAACACTGCATACATGTTCCACATTCACTGCTTTCTAGAGAACTGTTTTCTAACAGAGAGGAGGTTTTATAGTGAAGACTTTTTTTTTTTGACACAATTCAATACAAGATAAAGTTGGACCCAAATTGGAGCTTTATCAGGTGCATGGTAGATGGCACAAGCATATAAAATGTTTGCATTCTCCGGCAAGAAAATCTGATTTGTGAAATAGGGACATCCAAAAGTTCCTTTTCGGATGTCCCTATTTTGAATACTTATCACTTTCTACTTTTTTTCAGAATGGGTGAGTATGTTGTTTGGCATACTTCACCCATTCTCCTTTAGAAATACTGCCAAGGTTATCCCTCCACTGCTGCTCCGCCGCCGCCATTGCCGGACCAAGGGACAGGTGAGTAACCTCTCTGTGGGGGGGTACAGAGGGTTAGGGTCAGGCTGCAGGGAAGGGAGGGTCAGGGTCAGGCTGCAGGGGAGGGAGGCTTAAAGTCAGGCTGCGGGAGATGGAGGGTTAAGGTCAGGCTGCGGGAGATGGTGGGTTAGGGTCAGGCTGCAAGTAAGGGAGGGTTAGGGTCCGGTTGCCAGAAATGGAGGGTTAGAGTTGAGGATAGTGAGAGGGAAGGGTTAGGATTAGAATTAGTGAAAGGAGTGGGGGACTATTTTTTCTAACGTTTCGGACCCCCGGAAGCTTGGTGCTCCATGGATCGATTACAATGCCTCCTCGAGGCATATGCAATCTAAATCCCAGCAAGTTTGAAACTGGCTGGGAGGAAACGGCCCTATTGAAATAGGGCTGTTATAACCAGGAACCCACACCCATATAAAATAAAATATAAATCTATCGCATTTTACCAATCTTAAGCTGGCCATACACAGGTGATTATTGGACACAGCAGAAAATGTCCAATAATCTAGACCATTATTCCGCTACAGTATTTTCTTAATGTTAGTATCATGCATTATATGCATACTATGCGATTATCATGGGAAAAAAAAGACAATTTTCAGCTCTGAAAAATCATGTTTGATTACACACTATTTGATAAACCCTTGTGTTATATTCAATATTTTTAGAGAAATTTACATAACTGCCAGTCCTGAGTACAAAGCTACTGGAGGTGAATCAAAACAGAATAAAAATTGAGAGGTGAAATGTCCTAGCTCAACTTTAACTTACAGATTATACAGAGATTTTTTGCTAGAATAAACTATACTTAAATGTTTTATTTTTGTTTACATACCAACAATTACAAGATAGAAAAATATGGTACCAAGGATGGACCGACATATAGCTGGGCCCCAAACAGGGGCGTAGCTAAAGGTTCATGGGCCC
>WWET01003149.1:158821-183106 GCA_011038615.1 Limnodynastes dumerilii | reverse complement strand
GTGTGGGGTGGCATTTCTTTGGGGGGCCGCACAGCCCTCCATGTACTGCCAGAGGAAGCCTGACTGCCATTAGGTACGGAGATGAGATCCTCAGACCCCTTGTGAGACCATATGCTGGTGCGGTTGGCCCTGGGTTCCTCCTAATGCAAGACAATGCTAGACCTCATGTGGCTGGAGTGTGTCAGCAGTTCTTGCAAGATGAAGGCATTGATGCTATGGACTGGCCCGCCCGTTCCCCAGACCTGAATCCAATTGAGCATATCTGGGACATCATGTCTCGATCCATCCACCAACGTGGCGTTGCACCACAGACTGTCCAGGAGTTCTTTAGTCCAGGTCTGAGAGGAGATCCCTCAAGAGACCATCCACCACCTCATCAGGAGCATGCCAAGGCATTGTAGGGAGGTCATACAGGCATGTGGAGGCCACGCACACACTACTGAGCCTCATTTTTACTTGTTTTAAGGACATTACATCAAAGTTAGATCAGCCTGTAGTGTGTTTTTCCACTTTAATTTTGAGGGTGACTCCAAATCCAGACCCCCATGGGTTAATAAATTTGATTTTCATTGATAATTTTTGTGTGATTTTGTTGTCAACACATTCAAGAACAAAGTATTTAATAAGAATATATCATTCATTCAGATCTAGGATGTGTTATTTTAGTGTTCCATTTATTTTTTTGAGCAGTGTATAAACAATGTTTAAAATTGGCTGAAGAAAAAGTGATCTCAGCGCCTCTCTAATATCTATTATCAAATGTCCCAAAGATTCTAAAAGTTCTCAAAAGTTCTTACAGATTCAATGTCCTTCATTCTTTCCACAAAGAAGATGAAGATATTCAAATTTTGTGTCCTTTTTTTCTTTTCACAGGGAGGATGAAGCTATATTCTGGTTTCCATTAATTCCTCGTATTGGAGCAGTTCATAAAAAAGAAAGAAAAAGACCACCATGTGTGACTCTGCAATTTACATGTAAGTATTCTACTTCAAAGACCTACTCACATTTATTTTTCTTTATCATTAGCATATAATTCTTTCTCCTGTGTAGCTCCAGATCCTTTTCTTTAACTTTCTTTTATTGAAGCAGCAGGCATAGAATAGATAAACATTGACATTAAATAGACAAGAGCTGCCATAGCAGTTTAAAATTTTACAATAAGGTAACAGTATAGCAACATAGTAAAACAGGAAACGTAAGAAAAAAAAGGGGGGGGGATCACAGAACAAATAGTCATAGAAGCGAATGTATCATTGGAGATACATGAGGTAGTAAAGTCAAAGGCAATTACAACAAGGGCCCCACGATTAGGTGGGTTGCAGGTTTATCCCTCAAGGGGGGTGGGTAGGGGATTGCAGATTGAACCAAGGAGACCACACCTTGTAATAAGCTTCCTCTGTACCCTGCAAGTAGGCAGTCATCCTCTCCATGCCTGCGACAAACCCAATATATGAAGTCAGGGCACATAGAGATGAGGGGCTGGCTGTTTCCAGGCTTTAGTAATAAGGCATTTGGCCGCAGCCAAGACATGAGAAGCTAATTTGTGGGAGGAAGCATCTGTATCAGGAATAGGGTAGCATAATAGATAGATCCAAGGGATTTTTTGGGGGGAGCAGGGAAGGAGGGTCATCAGAAGAGAATGAACCTCATCCCAGAACGGGGTCAAAGCAGTTCAGGTCCACCACACATGGAGGAGCGACCCTTTACCTCCACACTGGCACCAGCACCGGTCGGAGGAGGAAGGGAAGATCCTCGAGAGGCGCTCAGGGGTGAGAGGATTTAGCGACACTTTGGCGGATGTCCTCCCAGGGCTCATCATCGTCAGGGCAGGGGCCTAAATCTCTTTCCCAGTTTCTTTCATGTTTATCCTGAGGGCCAATATGAGTTTCCAGCCAGAGAGCATAGAGAGCGGAGATCATCCCCTGACGAAGAGGTGCCATCAAACAGAGGTTCTCAAAAGTAAAAGGGGATGAGAGACAGGCTGCAGCAGGGAGAGTAAGCAAATAGTGCCGAATTTGTAAAAAGTGGAAAGGATTAGGGGCAAGAGTGGGGAATTTCTGTTGTAGGGAGGAAGTGGTAACCCACCCATCTCCCTGTTTGAGGTCATGAGCACATCGAATCCCAAGGTGCCTCCACGGGTGAGAGAAGGCTTTTGACTGTACTAGAGGAAAGGCAGGAAAATCCCAGAGGGATAATAGGGGAGAAGTCAGGGGGGGGGGAGGCCACGTGGGGTCTGCATATGTCCAAAATTGAGGCCGAGAATGCCGTTGTCGGTAGGGTGAGCATAGTGGAGGGGCCTCTGGCCCATGGGATGCCCCAAATGGAATATGACGATGACAATCCCAGGTAGGAGGATTCAATATCTACCCAGGCCAACCTACCCGGGGGGGGCGTAGGAGGCTACAATGTGACTAAGCTGGGAGGCTTGGTAATATAGCTTAAGATCAGAGTATACCTGACCACCCTGACTAGTAGGCTTTTAAGCAGAGCTAAACGAGTTCGGGGAGGGCGGCAGTTCCAAATAAATCTAACCAGGGAGCGTTGGATTGTTGTGAGCGTTGTGTTCGGGACTTTCACAGGGAGGGTTTGGAAGAAGTAACGGAGTTTGGGAAAAAGGGTCATTTTTACTGCTATAATCCTGCCCAGCCACGACAGGAGCAGGTGCCTCCAAGTTCAGAATCCTCTCATAAAGGGCAGGATAGTTGGCCTCGTATAATGAGTGATAAGAGTTTGTCAGGAATATACCTAGATACCGCATCTTTGACCTTTGCCATTTAAAGTGGAAAGAAGATGTAAGGTATTGGCTCTCAAGGGGGGGGGGAGTATTTAAGAGGAGTTCTTCAGATTTAGACAAATTGATTTTATATCCTGACAATTGCCCATATTGTTGCAGGATGGCAAACATATTTGGCAGGAAGATTCATGGGTTTGTTAGGGTAAGCAGCACATCGTCTGCAAAGAGGGACAGCTTATACTCTTGACATGCCAGCGATGTCTGGCGATTGCCGAATAGCTGCCATCAGGGGTTCAATGGCCAGGGCAAAAATTAGAGGGGAGAGCTGCCCTGTCTTGTGCCATTGCTAATGGGAATCAGTGGTGAAGGGAAACAATTTATCATAACCCTCGCTGAAGGGCAAGAGTATTATAGTGACCAAACTCCATCTAGATAGGGGCCATGAAGACCAAATTTTTGCAGAGCTTGATCCAGGAAATACCAGGAGTTTCTGTTGAACACTTTCTCAGTGTCAAGTGACAGAATCACCGAAGGGACGCCTCGGGTTTTAGCTATATGTATTAGGGACAAGGCTCGCCGAGTGTTGTCTCTGGCTTGCCTACCCGGGACAAAGCCTACCTGATCATAGTGGATCAGGGAGGGGAGAACAACATTCAGCCTGGTGGCTAGGATTTTGGCGTAAAGTTTAATATCTATATTAAGTAGGGAGATCGGCCTATAACTCGCGCAAAGCTGGGGGTCCTTTCCTTCTTTAGGGATTACAATTATTCTAGCCTCAAGAGTTTCAAGGGGCCAGGGGGCGCCAAAGAGGGCAGCATTAAACATAGAGTGGAGGTGGGGGAGTGAGAGGGGGCAAAGCACTTATAGTAGGTAGCAGAGTAGCCATCAGGGCCAGGGGATTTTCATAATTTCTGCGACTTAATTGCTAACAAGATCTCCTCCAATGAGAGTTCCCCATTAAGAGGGGTAGCCTGGTCCGGGTGCAGGGATGGGGGGTTAACATGCTTGAGGAAGTCGTTTATTAAGGTAGATCTAGGGTGGGATGGTGAATTAGTTGGTGGGGGGGTAGATTATAGAGATTTTGATAGAATTGTTGGAAAGCAGCACGGATGGCTTGGGGATCATGTAGGAGGAGGCCAGTGGGGGACTTAATAGCCAGGACATTACAAGCGGCTAACTTAGAGTGCAGTTTGGAAACAAGTAATTTATCTGCCTTATCTCCTTTCTCATAAAAGGACTAGTTTAGCCACCTCAATTTATTGGCTGCTTGAGCGGTGAGGAGGAGGTTGAGTTCGCCTCTGAGGGATGCAATGCGGTCGAGCATGGTGGAATTTTGGGAGGCCTTGTGTGATGCTTCCAGAACTATGCATTACAGCCTTATGAGCATTCCACAAGGTCATGAGAGGGGGTTAGGCTGAAAGTATTCCTCCAAGGAGGCGCTAAGATTGGAGAAGTGGGTTGGGTCATGTAGGATCGAGTCATTTATATGTCAGGTGAAGCACGGGGGCAAAGATAACGGGTTTGCAAGGTCAGCCGCAACTAAGGTCGGACCAAGTGCAGGGGAAAATATGAGCGTTAGCAAGTTTTACAGTAAGGTCGGGGCTGAGTAGAACCATATCAATACAGGAATAAGTGGAGTTTGGGTAGGAAAAGAAGTAGTCCTTAGCTAAGGGATCACATACCCTCCAAGAGTCGTAAAGATGATGGAGCTTCATAAAATCGTGGAGCGCCTTGGAATTGAGGACATCTCTTGGGTCAAGATGTTTCGTGTTGGGAGTTAGTCTATCCAGGGAGGCAAGATGAACAGAGTTGAATTCGCCTGCTACTATAAGTTCCCCTGACCAAACCTGAGATGAAAACGTCCCTAGACGCCGAAAAAATTGGGGTTGGGCTGTATTTGGGGCATAAACGTTCACAAGCATACAAGGAAGGTTGTTGAGTAAGCCTACTAGAATTAAGTAAAGCCCATTCACATCACAGTGGACCGCCTCTGGCTGGAAAGTAACATGTTTAGAAAATAAAATGGCAACTCCCCGCTTTTTCTGGTGGTTGTCACAGGCATGGAAAGTAAGTGGAAATAAGCGAGGGATGGAGACGCTGCAGGAAAAGAGTCTCTTGAATAAAGCATACAAACAAACAAGAGCGCATAAATCACTAAAAAGACATTTTAATTAAAAAATTAAATAAATTTAAAAAAATGAAAAAATATTTATAAAAATTAAACAAATATAAACATAAACCTCCCTGGATAACCAATATTATAAAAAGATATAGGAATCGTCTCTCAGATCCTAAACCTCATATATGGCATATAAGGTTTAGGATCTGACAATATCAAAAAAGCAGTTACAGCATGCTATGTTGAATCAATCAATCCAATTAAATGGGAAATATTATCTCTCAGTAGTTGGGGTAACAATATTATAGCAATAGAGTGTTATAAAACTAAATAAATAAACTCAGTCCTTTTCAGTACTCTGAAAAAACTGGCAATGTAGAAGATTCAAATGACAGTTTATTCAGCTCCTTAAGTATGTCAGATGTTGATACACTTGTATTTTTTTAGCTGATGGTAAATAATGAGTGAAATCCTGCTTATTTCTTTGTAACAATTTAGCTCACCATTATGTTAAGCTTAGAGCTGAGGATGTCCCACTTTGCAGCTGTAGGATGTAATTCAGGCCGGCTCCTTCTTTGTGTAGTCTGACAGCATGTTGGCTGTTTCTCAGTGTAATGGCATGAGCTAACGGCGTCCCGCTTACCCCGCTATATGATCGTTGTTCTGAGCCTCAAGATCTTATTCGAGTAGCTTGTCAGACACACTGAGTTGTCCCAATTCCACTCCGTTATAGTGGGGATCTGTATGAGTATGGCAGAGCACACGTCTCCACCGAACACCGCTTCTAGTCAAGCGCCTCTTTCCTTGGCTGCATGTGGGCCCTCAGATGTCAATCAATGGTGTCAAATCACATACGGGGGAGTAGGTGGAAAGATAGGTCAGATGAATGGTATGTTAGAATTATCCAGGGGACACACACTAACGCGTTTATCCGTTTCCAGAGCAATTTTCCTCAGAGAGTATATTGCATAATTTGTGAGAACTACTTTTAAATGTTGTTTGACCAATCAGTGCTTCTCTTTGATTATTTGAAACCTGTATACCCGAGTCCTCATAGGCAACAAGCGTTTCATATTATGAACATTTATTGCAAAGGGACAAATTGGTCATAAGGGTTAAAATTTTGTGGACAATATATATTCTAAGATATTAATTCCTATGGGTGTGTTGATATGTATTTGCTAAACTCTAAAAAAAATCTAAATTAAAAATAAAAATAAAAAATTATAATAAAAAATAGTAATAATAAATAAAAATTACATTGCCAGTTTTTTCAAAGTACTGAGAAGGACTGAGTTTATTGTTTATAACACTGTATTGCTACAATATTGTTACCCCAACTACTGTGAGATAATATTGCCCATTTAATTGGATTGATTGATTCAACATAGCATGCTGTAACTGCTTTTTTGATATTGTCAGATGACATATGAGGTTTAGGATCTGAGAGACGATTTCTATATCTCTTTATAATATTGGTGATCCAGGGAGGTTTATATTTAGAAACAGTAAGATATAGGAAACAATTCCTATTGATCGGCGCCAAACTAGGTGGACCAGAAATAGTTGAGTAAAAAATATATATGTATATATGTGTATACACACTAGCTAAAAAAAGGAAGGGGGGGGGGGGGAAAAGGTAATAAAAAAGGGAAGAAGGGGGGAAATGTAAATATACTTGTGCCTAATAGGATGGGGAAACTGGCGGTAAAGGTATCAATGAATAGTGATATGTATATAAAAAATTATTTGTGAAGATCCTCTCATACGCAGCTCTAGAGGGGACAGCCAATCCCCATATGAGGTAAAATCACAAAATAAGCAAAAAGCAAAAGAGCGCAGATATGGAGGTAAATGTGAATGGTAATAATTTAATTATACTAAGAACACCAATAAAACAAATAAATAAATAAAGCAGACAATAGCAATATGACAATAAAATAAACTAGGCAGTGGATGATGAAAATAGGGTGTACACACGTCTGTGTACCCCTACAACAACAGAACCTGAGATGTATCCTAATCAGGCAAAATAGTGCACTATTGGGGCCATCTTAAGAATGATTAGAAACCATGATATAGGAGTGAATCCGGTATTTGATAATAATGTATAAAAAGTCAATGGAAACTTCAAAAGGCTGGAAGAGAATATATATTAATGATCCATAGACAAAGGCAAAAAGTACATCGATACTTGCGGGTCGGTGTGTGGACAGTAGATGTGCGGGCAATCTATCCCTGCATGTCGGGGAGTAAGATGTGATCAGCCACAACACTCTGAGTAATGATGGAAATGCACGTGGTGGTAACAGCCAAACGGACGGTCCGTGGGCTCAGAGGAGGGCAAAAGCGTTGGGTCCGGAGTAAGGTGTAATCAGCCACAACGCTCTGGGTAGTGATGGAAATACACGTGGTGGTAATAGCCCAACAGCCGGTCCGTGAACTCAGAGGAGAGCAAGGGCGTCGGGTTCAGGTTTATATTTATCTTTATTTAATTTTTATTAAAAAAATTTAATAAGACTTCCGGTGCACGTGCCTGTGAAGATGGCCGCAATTTTATGAGCTCCTCCAGCAGCTGCTTCCATCGACTGCCATCCGGGGTGTGTGAGAGCCTTATTCATCTAGGCTCCCCCCGTGACTCCAGGAGGATAAGCCCAGGCAATTGAGGACCCTGCTCCCCAGCTCCCTGGACCTTTGAAGCCTGGAAGGAGAGCCCGACACCTGCGGGCGCCGTGGCCTCCGCCATATTGCTTTGGCGTGCGCAGCATTCACCGTGACCTGGAATCCCCTCCTGACCTGCAATTGCTTCTGACGGCTTCCCTGGCAGACGCAGTCTGTTCTGCCTCGGGGAGAGCACCTGGAGACGGTGTAGCGGCCCTGGATGTGTGGAGCTGAGTGCCGGGACGGGGCTGCCGTGAGTAGCAGACATCAGGGCCTCTGAGCGCGGGTCTGGGGGACGCAGGAACACTCATGGCGGGCCCTGTGGACGGATGCTCCCCCTCCTGGGCTAATTATACCCATTGCCTGTGTTCAGAAGATCTCTGCTGCCTGCCACTAAGGAACTCTGCTTCAGGCTCCTCGGTCATCAACCCTATCCTAGGGGGCAAATGGCAGATGTGGGGATTCTGGTACAGACTCGTGGCACCAAGTTAGTATAAGACTTTTGCTCCCTCTCCTGGGTCTGACCGGATCTGTATCTTTTTTCTTGGAGGCGCTGTATTACCTACTGCAGGGGCAGTTGGCATACCTGACCTGTTCCAAGGGGGCCCTCTTTGGACACCAATATTATTGGCAGTGTCTTCACACTGTTAATACACCCCTGAGCAGTCTCCCCTACCCAGTGCTGCGGTTCCTTGTCTGCAGATACCACCTTTTCTGCTCCTGTGGCCTGTGGGAGAAAACAATTTCAGCTTTTTCCTCTTTATTCATTGCCCGGTGTTCTTGTCTGCCCCAGATCTACCCCAGCAGCGTAGCAACATATTGGCAGCATTTCCACTCTTCCCAGGAGGATTAATTATACAGCATAAGTACGGAGAACTTTCTGGCACTTCATTATCTCACCGCCAGGGGTCACTGCGGCACATCGATTCCTTTGCTCACAGCCAACAGCTATAAAGGTTAAAAGGGGAGGAATAATTTCCAGGTCTCTTCAGAGAATCAGCAGGCTTCAGGGCTTGGAATTACCAACGCGGTCCACAGCCAGAGTTTCTGGGAAAACCTTGGATTCTCTTCAGTGCACATTTCTGTATTTTAGGTTAAAGTCCTGCAGCCAATTATTGTTTCCTCCTTGCTGTTTACCTTTTGCAGCGCACTCCTGGTCGCTATTGGCCAAGGAGGGCACCAACTTATGGACAACATTTCCACTTTTCAGCCCATTTGAGTTTCTCATATTCCTCACAGCTACCAGTGGGTGGCACTGTTGCACCATATTGGTACTCTTGTTAATTTACATGTTGTGCAGTTTCAACATCATGCTTGTGTCTTATTTTAGTAATTGAAGGTAAGTTAGAGTATGCACTGATTAGTGTCCTTGTTTAGTGTTTCTCCTGTTCAGTGATCTCTACTTGATACTTCACGTTTCAGCTTTTATATGGATAAATTTGTGGGGAAAGGTGCCATGGCCAAAATGCCACAAAAAACTAGAGGCCAGTCGGCTAAATCTAATACCAATAGAAGCACGCCTCCTTCACCCGAATATCCGCCTTTATCTCCACAACAAACACAATCGGTCTCGCCGGCGCAGCCTAATTCTCAATCATCCACTGATATTGCGCAATAGATACTAGCAGTTATTATGCCCTCAATAGAAAAGCGTCTTGACAGTTTTCAAACTAACATGAATACGATGGCGCTGCAACTCGAGTCCCATAGTAAAAAAAAAAATGCGTTGGAGACAAGGGTGGGCGATCTGGATGATGCGGTACAGGGGTTACAGAATGTCGATACTACTAAAGATGATATTATAAAATCCCTGCAGGAAAAGGTGGATGATTTGGAAAATCGACACCGTCGCAATAATTTGTGGTTTATCGGGGTCCCGGAAGCAGTGAAAGGGCCTGAATTGCTCAAATTTTTACAGGACGATGTTCCTCAGGCCCTGGGGCTAAATTCCTCATCCATGATTATTGAACGGGCCCACAGGCTGGGTCCTGAGCGCCCGGAGGCCGCGGGCAGGTCACGACCTGTTATCGCCAAATATCTCAATTATCACGATAAAGAAGCCATGCTAGGGGCGTACCATAAAAGGCATGAGGTAGAGATATAGGGTTCGCGACTTCTCATTTTTCAGGATTTCTCGACTACTGTCTCTCAAAAGCGTAGAGAATTTTCTCCGCTATGCAAGTGCCTTTTCGAGCACCATGTACGTTTTTCACTTTTGTATCCTGCAAAATTAAGAATAAACGATAATGGGCAGATGGTGGTCTTTGATAATCCTGCAAGTGCGATACAATATATTCAGAGTATGAATCTTCCTGACCCATGATGGTGAAGATCACTACACAGTGTTGTTAGCTGTGACCTTTTTTGTTTGCGCATGCAATCTAGGAGAATTAACACTAAACAGAATAGTTAGATCTATCACAGCAGCCGATAGGGTTGATGTGTGGTTCGCTTGATTGGTTAATGTTTATAGGGTTCTATGTTTATCTTATCTTTATTTCACCTGATTGTGTCCACCTCCCCGTGGGCATACTCATAACTTATTATGGTTTGGAAAATTTGGTAAATTGGAGAGTTTGGAGTTTTCTTTCTGTTTTTAAATGAACACAATGTGACTTGTCAGTACATGGTATTGTTATTAATGGTGAATGTTCTGTTTTCTCCACATGCTCGGTTGGGCGCGGCTGCCCCTCGCAAGGGTTGGCCCTTCCTGGTTTTCCCGGAGGCTGGGGCTGGAGACCGGTAACTGTGAGCATAATCTGTTTGCTACATCTGTTTAGGAGAGGTATAGGTTAATGGCTCTGACACAATCTAATCACAGGGATTCAAGGGAGACTTCTTATTTTCAATATAATATATTCCTTGTGTACAGTAGCGCTTTTGCATTTATTTTCATATTATTATATTTATTTATAACATTCAAAACCAGACCCATCATGTTTCAACTTACATAATTGCTTTTTCATTTGTATAAACTCTAATTTTAGAGTTCAGTGGTGCCTGTCTTATTACATTGGATATGCAGATCTAGCCATATGTGATTTGAGTGTGCTAGCCATATGTGATTCCAGTGTGGATTTTAAATCATTAATATTTTTTCGCTCCTTGTAGGTCCTTTATTTTAATTATATTATTAAAAGTTATATTTTATTATTTTTCTTAGTCCTTCACAGGATTAGTGCTATTTTGTACATTTGTGATGTCCCTATCCTTCTAATCTAATTAGTCATGTCTATTGTCTACTAGTATGGTCAATGAATTTTCTGGCAATTTGATATTTTATCATTGGATTGATATAACTTTGTATATTGTATGAATACAAATCAGTGTGTCCATCCCCCTAGAGAAACCTTCTGTCCTTCCCCTTGTCCCATTAACCCTATATTAATATTGGTTATCTGGGTTTCTCATTGGACAGCACCCCCGTTAGGGATTTTCCCATCTGGGTTGATTTGAATTTCTAAATACGTCTGTGCGGTCACTTATATCCCCCTCTTTTTCCCTTTTCCTTGATTCCCGAATTTATAATTTGACTGTAAGGGTGTGCTTATCCCAGAGGTGTAGCTAGCTGCCATGGTGCCCAGAGCACGGGTATGTTGCAGCGCCCCAGTACAGTACTGTAGGTGTGGCCACTAACCTTAACCCTCCCATTAACCCTAACCAACCTTGTCCCACAGCCTAACGTTAACCCTCTCATCTCCACAGCCTAACACAATCCTTTACTTCTTTGCCACCTAACCCTCCCCTCTCCGCACCCTAACCGTCCCTGTCTAGCACCCTAATTCAAAACAGGTACCTCGTCGAAATAAGTGCATTCAACATTGTACCAGTTCCGGGATTAAAATGTCTTCATTAAACGTCTCCAAAGACAGAGCCTCTGGTTAAAGAAAATGTACCTGCTCCACGGAAAATCCGAATATGTGTGTGTGTGTGCGTGTTTGTGTGTATGGTTGTCTGGTGTGATGTGCCGATATGTAACACATCGTTTAACGGCAAACCAATCGCGAATGGAGGAAATTCTCTTCTGCTGCAGTGTGGTCACTGCAAGCAGCTTTCCCCTAACCCTTACCCTAATCCTCACCCCAACCCTCCCTTTCCCCTTTAACCTTAACCCTCCATGTCACGCTGCCTAGCCCTAATCCTCCCCTACTTTTCACCTAATCCTAACACTCCCCTTTTCGCAGCCTAACCCTAATCCTAACTTTTTCAATTCTTGCAGCCTAACCCTAACCTTCACCAGCCTGCCACAGACCCCACCACAGAATGATAGATAATGGGTATTTATTCAAAATAGGGCCATTAGCTATAAGTACCCGTTCCCAATCACAATTGAGCTTCTGGATTCATCTGTGTTGAATACCGGCCATTTGGATTGGCAATTGGGTTGAGTTTGCAAGCGGAGGTTCCCTATTCAATTGTCCAATACTCTTAAGACCCAACTGCAGATCAGATTGTTCACACAATCCTACAGCAGACCAACAATCAATCCATGATAAACACTTGTTCAATTTTACAGTATGACCTCCGACCTGCATCTACTGAAACCATCTGCTGAAGGATCCTGTCATCCTACACACTCGTCCAATCTCCAGTCTTCTGCATGACGTCAGCGATGAATTGGGCAAAGCATTTTACTGGAGCAAGCACCCCTGTAAATTGATCAGGTTGTTGGAGGACCTGATTTTTAAGCAGGTTTACCTGGCCGGGCGACTAGGATTGGATGTAACAAGCAGTCATGTGACCCTTTGGTCGGTTGAATTGAATGGAAAGTGCATACCCAGCTTTAGTCAATGTAGAGTGTAGGTGTTTCCTCTTGATGCACCTTCAATACTTCTGCGATTTACTGTCTGCTTAAGTCATATAAAGGTAAATCTGGTGTATGTCTGTCCGTGGAAGCGTCTAAATTACAAGCGCACAAATGCCTGATTAATGCAGCCCTTTGATGGCTGACCACGGTAAATCTTTTGCTCATGGATTTGAATGCAGGAATATCAGACTTCTGATTATCATCATTGTCATCATCTTTTATGTATAAAGTGGCCACATGTTCCAGCGTCCTGTACAGGGAGATGCAAACGCTGATTACAGAACAGTAGGAACGTGGTTGTAGAATTTACAGTCTTTACCGTGACGCAGATATTCAGCAGAACTCTATAGTGAAAATAAAAGTGACATAAGACATGATGGGAACATTCCTAAAACCTGCTCACTAATAAAACACGCAGGAAGAATTCAGCTCAAAAATGGATCCCTATTCTGGAGGGACAGATAAGGTAAGATTAGTTTTCTTTTCTTTCCTTTTCTTTTACTTGAAAGGAGTTTTTTGATTTAATTATTACTATATTTTTGCAGGAGACCGCCAGACTGCGGCGCCACTTTATAAATTTGGCGCCTGGAGCTTGCGCTCCGGTTGCTCCGCCCTCCCTACGCCTCTGGCTTATCCCCTTTTCTTAGAGACCAGCACGACTTCTAATATCTAAATGGCTACTTTCAGCATACAGCAGGACTTATTAGATAGACAATCTAGATTTAAAAAAGATTTTGAGGGACTTCTGAATAGTGATACCAACAAGAACCCAGCCAATCCTTGGATTGATGATATGGAGAATCTCAAATTTGCCTTAATTCAACAAACCAGACATTGGTGGAATTTGTCCAGTAACAGTGTATATTTAAAAAATAAAATCACACCCCGAGGGTTACGTCCGAGTGTCTTCGAGGGTTACGTCCGAGTGTCTTTCCAGCATATGATTTGGCTACAGAAGAACTACATATAGAATGGGAGAATGTTCTGACACATTGTTCACTAGGACTAATTGAAATCCTAAATAAACATGATGAGATAATGTTAACAAAATATGATCAAGAAGTTGACACACTCACGGCCAAACTTATTAAGTTTGAAGACTTACCTGAATTTCAGGAAACATATAAAAAACTGAAAAGTGAAGTAGATACTCTAGAGCAGGAAATACAAGAACGCAAAAAAGACAAATTATCAAGAGATAAACATGATTTTAATATCAATAAGGTTTATTCATGGAAGAAGAAGCGTAATGTTAGATATAGGCCCAAAAATTACTCAGGGTATACTACTTCAGAAGTGGCATCTTCTGAGAACAAGGAAAATCCCAATACCTCCGAGGTGATAACGAAAAAAGAAAGACCAAAATCTCATCAAAATGTTCATTTTTTAGGGAAAAAACAAGAAGGGGGAAAAACAACAAAAAAATCAAGGTCCAAACCTAGAACCGCGTGTTCTCAGGAAAACGACCCAGAAGTAACTAATTACGCACATAATGTAGATTCTCTTCAGATCATCAATCTGTCTGATAGAATTTTATCAGAAGACCATATTTCAGTACTACAGAAAGGTTTTTCATTCTCACCGGCCACTCACTTTGATAGATTTACGTGGGAAAAAGATTTGCATTTATACTTACGCAAAATAGTACTATATAACTTGTATAATAAACCTGTAAAAACATTGAATAGCACAGTTAATGTGGGAGAGGGGGATCCTAACATACAAGGAGATATAATGCTTACTGAAGTTTACAGATCCTGGAAGAATTAGCAGATCAATCTTCTAAGCACTTTGAACCAAGGAGGCCACAATTGAAAAAGAAATCCCAATTTTTTCCAGAATTTTACTCTAACCCCTTCATAAGAACCTATAAAGAATTGGTAGCTTGAGATCTAGATAATCTGTATCACTCTACACAATATATGAATGATACTGATAATCTATCCCAGTGTGAAAAGCAGGCTATCCAAGAAATACGTTCTTGGTCTGATGTTGTAGTCAAACCCTCTGACAAAGGGGGAAATGTGGTACTATGGCCACGGGAAGCATATATCACTGAGGCAAGATGCCAACTTGCTGATAGTGAATGCTATAAAAAATTATTTCTCAATCCTTCTCCCAACATTCTTGAGTTCTATCAGAAAGTACTTATAACGGCTAAGAAAGACATGCTAATCTCTTCTATGGACTTTGATATCTCTGGTGTGACAATCCTCGCACCCCTACCCTCTATCTCCTCCCCAAAGTGCATAAGCATAGCCTTATACCACCAGGCAGCCCAATTATTTCCAGCAATGGTTGTGTCACAGAAAAAGCCAGTCAATTTCTGGATTACCATTTAAGGCCCTATGTGCTTAGTCTACCATCTTATATTCGTGACACCATGGATATACTATCCAAAATCCAGGACATCACGGTAACCAAGGATATGTGGTTGGTCACATGTGATGTGGAATCACTCTACACCAGCATCAAACATGATGCTGGTGTAGAGGCGGTGAGATACTGTTTGAGTGAATATGACAATACTGATTTTAATGATTTTCTACTCACTATGCTACGGCTTGTTCTGACCAAGAATTTCTTTATTTTTGAAGATAATTTTTATCTCCAGACCAGAGGGACTGCCATGGGGAAAGCCTACGCTCCCACCTATGCCAATTTGTATCTAGGCTGGTGGGAGCGTGTGGTTGTCTTCTCCAGAGCCCATGAGGATTATACCAACCATGTCCTCATGTGGCTCCGGTACATAGATGATATTTTCATACTATGGCAGGGTGATCCGGAACATCTTCATTCTTTTATAGACACCCTTAATACCAATTCTCTCAATTTAAAGCTTACCCTGGAGAAGAGCCAACGATCCATCAATTTCTTAGATCTAACTATCAGTATAGATCAAGAGGGATCTATCTTGACTGACATTTATAGAAAACATACTGCTACCAACAGTATTCTCCATCAGAAAAGCTCTCATCCATCTGCTACTATTAAAAGTATACCATACGGAGAATATCTCCGATTACGCAGGAATTGTTCCACCATTGAGACCTTTAGAAGGAGAGCAACGGAATTACGTGAAAGATTCCAGGCACGCGGCTATGGCCGTAAGGCACTTAATAAAGCATACCTTAAAGCTCTACTAACTAATAGAGAGACCCTGATCTACCCCAAGAATAAAACTCCTTCTAGGGACAAAATTATTCGCTTTGTGGGGACACACAGTGTGGAATCACAACAAATTGTTAATATTCTTAAGAAGCATATTAATGTGCTTCACCGTGATCCTGACATTAGGGAAATTTTAGGAGATAAAATAAATATGAGTTGGCGTAGGTCACAAAATCTTAGGGACCTCCTTGTTAGCAGTCAACTTACCCCAATAACACGCAATACTCCAAAATTAGTTGGTTCTTTTAGCTGCGGTAAGTGCCGGGCTTGTCAATTTATGTCAAATACTAAGAAATTTAAAGATCAATTTAATAGATGGTATACAATTCATGAGTACCTCAATTGTGACTCCATTGGAGTCATTTACTGTTTGGAGTGCCCTTGCGGCCTCAAATATATTGGTAAAACCAAGAGAAAACTCAAACTAAGGGTTCTTGAACACATTGGCTCCATACGTAATTCTGTGAGGGACAAAGATAGACTCAAAACATTGAGTCCAATTGCTAATCACTTTTCAAAGAGACACAAAAGCAATCCGGCCGGACTGAAAGCATTTGCTATTGAGAAAGTTCATCTTAGAATGCGGGGTGGGGATATAGACCAGATACTTCTACGTAAGGAGACGAAATGGATATTTGATATGGGGACGATATCACCACTAGGTCTGAATGAAAATATCAATTATGCCCCCTTTCTCTAGATTTAGGGTGTAGTGAGTGAACAATAGGGATGAGAATGTCCACCAATTTTTGAAATTTGATAATAATTTCCCTAAAATATTTTTTTTTATGATTTTTTCCATAAGTTTATCTACCATCAATTGCTTAATAACGGCTAATTCATTATCTTCTCCTATACTTATTATACATACAATATAGGTTAAGGATCTATTTTCCTTTCTCCTCATTTAAGAGCCACAAGTGGTATCGTGGCAGAGCACTTGCCTTTGGTGCATTAGGTTGCTGGTTCGGATCCCAGCTCAGCCAGCTAATCAAACCTTATTATAGGTTTGGGTAATAATTTTTTATTCCAATTGATATAAAGTGATAAGATTCTTTTCTTATTATACATAGCATTAATAAGTGGACGTTAGTTAAATCCATATATACACTCTCCCTTGCCCCAGTAGATATTCTCCCACTTCTCTCCTTATTGCTAGCCCCCCTAACGTTTGTTTTATCAGTAAAACTTGTATCCGGTCTTCATTGCATTATTGTAATCACTAGCAGCCAGCTGTAATTAGTGTCTCACCATTGGCTGCATATTCCTTTTAAGCTGCAGCTCGTTGGTAACTGCGGCACCTGTGAACAAGCTTCGCGAAACGCGCGTTAGGTCTTTTATCTGTGTAGAGGAGGGCCCTCCTCTCACATCTCCACACCGTTTTCACATCCAGGCACCTTCAGGAGCGATATACCTTACCTGCAACGCCATCCGTATCCTGACATCAACGCACTTCTCTGCCGCTTGCCACCCACACCATTTCTAGTGAGGGTAGGGATTTGTACGAGCCCGGCAGGGTGAAGCACCTCCGTGAGGGGGTTAGGGGCTGTGTATAGGGCGAGGGGACGGGCGAGTCAACGTGTGAAACAAGCGGCATTGTCTCCCGTCTATCAGTCATTCTGTCATCAGAGGATTCCCCTCAACCACGTCAGGAACAGATAAGTCTGAATAGTATCCATATACGTATATATTTTTTATTTTTTATACAAATGAGTCATTGAACAGCTGTTTGAAACAATCTTGCTACTTACTATCCTATTGTGGTCTGACCTAGCTCTATACAACACGTATCACAGGATTCAAGGGAGACTCCTTATTTTCAATATAATATATTCCTTGTGTACAGTAGGGCTTTTGCATTTATTTTCATATTATTATATTTATTTATAACATTCAAGACCAGACCCATCATGTTTCAACTTACATAATTGCTTTTTCATTTGTATAAACTCTAATTTTAGAGTTCAGTGGTGCCTGTCTTATTACATTGGATATGCAGATCTAGCCATATGTGATTTGAGTGTGGATTTTAAATCACTACTATTTTTTCGCTCCTTGTTGGTCCTTTATTTTAATTATATTATTAAAAGTTATATTTTATTATTTTTCTTAGTCCTTCACAGGATTAGTGCTATTTTGTACATTTGTGATGTCCCTATCCTTCTAATCTAATTAGTCCTGTCTATTGTCTACTAGTATGGTCAATTCATTTTCTGGCGATTTGATATTTTATCATTGGATTGATATAACTTTGTATATTGTGTGAATACAAATCAGTGCGTCCATCCCCCTAAAGGAACCTTCTGTCCTTCCCCTTGTCCCATTAACCCGATATTAAAACTCTAGAATGCTTGCCTCACCTGATATTACATACCGCCCAAGATTATTTAGTGAAATGAGGTGTGGTTATAACCAACATATGCACATGACACCTGCTTTCTATGGTGAGTGGGACATACAGCCAAGCCGCAATAGAAATCAGGACAAAACATCACAGCTGGAATGGTCAGCTCAAATCAGATGTTCCCTATATAAGTCAGTGCAGTTGGGTATAACACAGTATAACACACCAGATGAACAAACACTGAAATGCTCCGAAAAAAGTCATTTGCATGGAGAATACACAAGAAGGTCAAACAGGCATCGGAAAAGTAGTAAAATGATGATTCTGGCTGGACTTTTCCCTTCATTTAATCACGTCTCCACCCTAAAAGCTACTATTATCAGGTTTCACTTTTGATGAAACTATTATACCATGTATTACTTAACCAGAGTCTGCCTGTAAAGAAGGAAACGTGTAAAATGTGCGATATCCTTCTGACGTTGAAAGACTGGCTGTCATTCTGTGATCAGGAGTATTTCCTCTAGATTGGCACGATGACATTTTCATGTTATATCAACTTGGGCCTTTTAAGCTCATTGTTTTATCCACTATGCCACAAAGCTAATCAAGCAAAACATGGTTCTAAAATTGCTGTGGCACAAAAGCCCCCGAAAGTACAGACTAGAAAATGTAATCACTGCAATAAACATACTGATGGAAACATACAAATAATTGAACCAAGCATTCCACTTATATATACATTCTACTTTCTAATGTATATTTAGTCTAGAGTGGTTTCCGTTACAGGAAGCGAATGTTGAATTAATTAATGTTTTTACCGGTATTGGACAAATAAAAGTGTGTTTACTTTTATATATATTTAAATGAGTCCCACATTACACCACCATAAGGAACATTCCCTATTTTATACAAGTGCTTATGCTGAAAAGTTCATTAGGTTGGTGCCAGCTATGCACAGGTCTATTTATTCAAAATAGAGTAAAAGGATGGAAGTCATCTTATCCCTCATGACAGTCTAATGTTTTCCATTTTTGCACCAGTTAACTTTTAGGTATACCTAGGCAGGTGTTAGTTTATTTATGCATTGCAACCCAACAATGTCTTAATCTGAGGAGATTTTGCTGCACCAGCTCTAACTAACTACTTAGGTTGAAATCTGCAGTCTACTCATGTAACAGTTGCATTGAAAAACAGCATTGTGGAGTATAACCTTTTCCCAGTGTTGCGGAAGAGGTTCGCCCCCTTTGGAATGTCCTTGATGCCAGGTTCAAAACAATAGCAAGTGGATATCTTGATCAATTACATTTTTTTATTCACTTAACCCCTGCAGCCATACTAAAGCATATAGCAGCCAAATATTGTTATATCTATCCCATAACATAAGGATAAGAGCCTTTGGTGTCAGTGGACCTGATCCAGATTTAATAACACCAGCCTATTTACGCAAGCTCCATGTATAAGTCGAGACTTGCGAGCACGCTGTACATGCGCACGCCATTTGTTACGCTTCAGAGTTCTGAACGTTAGGGGTGTAACAGCTCCTCTTGCATCATACGCAGTGTGGGCAGGGGAGGCTTTTAAATTGTACAGTATAGGCTGGGTTAGGATTATGGATTTAGAAGTCACCTCGATTCTACATGTGAGAGGCGAGTGTCATTGGAGTGCACTAGCCTATTGCATGCAGACTTTAGAAACTTGTGGGTGCAGATCAACAATTAACGTGGGCTCAGAAATCTTTCAGATACCTGGGGGTCCTCATACCTAAGAATATACATGATTTATATGAGTTGAATATGAGACACATAATACGGACCTCCCTGGATGTGTTGGCTTCTTGGAAACACCTTATGCTCTCTTACTTGGGCAGAGCTAACCTAATTAAGATGATTACCTTTCCCAAGTTACTGTACCCTCTCCAGATGCTCCCTATTGTGTTGTCTGATAAGGATGAAAAACTAATAAATAATGCATTCCGCAGGTTTATTTGGCAGGGAAAGTGCCCGCGAATAGGCCTACTTAAACTCCAGCAGTCTGTTTCAGATGGGGGGATCAACTTCCCTGACTTAAAACTATACGGTTACGCAGGTACACTACGGTTCATTAGAGACTGGCTACATAAGGGTGAGATGTACTCTAATTTTTCTATTGAACAGTCCTTTCTCCCTGACCAGTCTTTAATCTCTTTCCTTCATATGCATAAATATGACATGTCCGAGGCAATTCTTTCCAACCCACTGCTGATGTCTGCGTGGAGGGTCTGGCATAGTGTTCGGCGTAAGAGCAACCTTAATAGCCACTGCTCGCTTTTTTTCTCCCCTTAGTCGCTAATCCGCACTTCCAATGTGGCCGAGCTTCTTTTCCGTTTAGAACTTGGTCGGACCATGGAATTCAACATATTCGCTTACTGGTCGATACTCAGGCGAGAAAACCTCACAGGATTTCTTGGCTTATGAATACATTTAATCTCCCACCAAGTCATATTCTGGTTTTGCACCAGGCCCAACACTATGTCAGCTCCGTTATAAGAATGTTAAGCCTGCAGAATATGTCCAACCCTCTGGATGTGCTTCTATCCCAGCCATTGAGAGGAAAGAAAGCTATTTCCTGCCATTATAGGTATTTACGTCAACCCACTGACCATACTAAGTTGAAGACGGGGATGTTAAGCTGAGTGGAAATCTTCCCACGACTTACTCTTAGCACTGTTATGAAAACTATCACACGATCTATCTCATGTATAACGTCTAGCTCCTACAAGGAAATGTTTTATAACATATTTCACAAAGGTTATCTGACCCCTCACCGACGCTTACTGATGGGACTCTCTGACACTGATGCATGCCTTAAGTGCCAGATGGGAGGGGCTGACATGATACATTGTTTGTGGGCATGCCCTTTGATTCGGCGGTTTTGGAATCAGGTTATTCAATTTTCAAGGGCCAACCTCTCATTGCGTATACCGCTGACATCGGAATGGGCGGTGTTGGGTGTGACCGATGGTTTCCCTGGCATTACTAAGGACCAAAGAAAGATAGCAATAATAGTGTCTGCAGTAGCCAAAAAGTGCATTTTACAAATGTGGATAAAGCCTGATCCATCGAGTTTGGCGCTGTTTAACAACAAACTTTTCTTTGTATTCAGGATGGATTGGGTGGAGGCCTCGCTAACCAAAGAAACGTGCACAGAGGCCTTTTTTGAGCTATGGCAGCCTTTTATTAATCTTCAAACAACCACCATTAAGTTACAAATACAGTCTTGTTTTAGCCAGAGGCTTCATAATGTATCTGACCTTTCAACTACAGAAAACAAACATCAGACTGAGTTTTGAAAAACTGAACAAGGGGTATATTATTGCTGTCACCCTTAGTAACATAATAAAAGGGAGTGGTAGATTTACTCGTATGGCCTAATATGTGGCTATGTTATTTTACTAGATGTCTATACTGTGTATCTGATGACCAATGTAATCTAATCTGTTACTGCATCTGTTCTTCAGCTGTGTACTTATCTCTACTTTTTCATCACTTACTTGATTGAATCAGGTAATGTTTAATTGTGTCCATTTTATTGTATTATGTCATTTTGTTTCTCCAATAAAAAAGAGTTTATAAAAAAAAATATTTTTTATAAATATGTCTTTTTAGTAATTTAAGCGCTCTTTTTCGTTTGTATGCTTTGTCTATAAAGTTAGGTTTCTCTATCAAGTAGCAGCTACTTCACTAATTGATTGAGAGTGGATATCGATTGGCACCAATTAGACCACTTTTTTGTACTCTTGAATAAAGGCAATGTCCGCCTTAAGGGCCTTTAGGGAGGTGTAGAGCTTGGTTCTTTTGAGAGGCGAATTAAGACCATTAGCATTGAAGTAATACGTAAAGTCATGTTAAGGGAATGGGGAAAGGCATTAGTAACGCGGGATATGGGTGAGCAGACAGTCGAATCAAGTCAACATGCAACTCCAAGTTGGTGTAGAATATGGTCGGTTATCTTAGGAGAGGGAGGAGGGGAGGAGAATGGTGGTCGGGCAGAATGATGAACGACATCCCTGTCCTATGCACTGGCAGTGGGGCAGTAGGGAAGTGCACATTGATCACGTAAAATAGGGTGCCAGCAGAGAGCCCCAAAGCTCTATGGGGTCGCATGGTCCAGCCAAGCCGAGTCAGACACAGAGCGTGGGTGACTGGGGTGGGGGTGTGGGGGAGGCAGCATGTCAAAGGATCTGGGTTGGGGGTCTACTGTGGGTGAAGGGAAGGGATGGATGTGTTAACCAAACATAACACAAAAATACATTCAATCAGAACGGATATGAAAGGCATTAGGTCTTAATAGTAACCAATAAAGTACACTTGAAACATAACAGGAACAGCAATAACTTTTGGCATCCAGATAGGACAGATACATTTCCTACATTCATAAGCTGTTCTATAATAGTTAGGCTGAGAAAGACATTTAAGTTGAGGCAAGGAGAAGAGGGTAGAGGGAAAGGGAGGAGCAAGAGGAAAATAAGAAAAAAAAAGAGAGGGGAGGGTTGGGAGGAGGGAGAGAAAGTGAGGAAGAGTAAATAACTTTAACATTGAAGTATCCTTCCTAGCAAAACCAGACTAAACATTACCAATTCACGAAGTCCCTGGTAAGAGTCAGGAATCAGGTCTGTGTGCAACATGTCATCATAGTTCAGGAACAACACCGGTAAGGGTCCAACTCCAGAGGTGCTAGCCAGGGGAAGTCCAATGAAAGGAAAGACTCAAAGAGCTTAGGTGGTAGAAAAATTGCAGGTAGAGAGGGCTTTGTGGAGGTATCATTCCGGGGGTCGTGATCTAGCGGATCTAGAAACAGAGTACCATTTACATGGAGGCGGTCGTCTGAGAGTTGAGGCAGAAGGTCCCGGTCCCCCGGCATCGGGATGCGAGGGGGTCTGTGAAGGATCAGAAGCCAGACCCAGTTGGTGTAATAGGTCATGCCCTTCGGGTACTTAAATGGTGCTGAGAAATCGGTCTTGGTGCCGGACTAATAGGCGGAAGGGGAATCCCCAATGGTACCTTATCTGCTTAGCTACTAGAGGGATGGTGATGGGTTTAAACTCACGGGGCCTGATCCAGAGCTACGAAATTGGCCGAATTCGAGCGAGCGTACGACCGTTTTTTGCGTATTTTCGTATGAAAATTCGCACTGAAAATGCCCAGTATGACAGCTTCCGGTCGGCTGGACGACATGAGCGTATAGCGGTCGTATTGTGAGCAAAACGTTCGCTCAAGGGGCGTGCGTTCAGTACGACGGTCGCCTGGGCGCTCATTTTACTACACGGAGGCGGGGATAGCCATTTAAATTGTACAGTATGGGCGTGCTAAGCCCATACGCTTTGCGCAATATGTGCGAAAATTCGTACGGCCGACGGGAGTACCTAGTGTAGGGTATAGCCGCCGTAAGCAGGTACTTTACAATGGGAGTGTTAGGGGCGTGTATGTTTATACGCACGGCCGAACGTACGCATTCGCCCGTCGTGCGAAAATTTCGTAGCTCTGGATCAGGCCCACGGTGTCTGGCCAAAGTAGTTGGGGAGAGGTTCTGGTAGATCTGAAGTGAGGCTCCTTTGTATTGCAGGGGCTAAGCCCTCCGGACCTCAGTCAGGACTGCTTCTTTGGTTGTAAAATAAGAAGACGCAGGATGACATCTCTCGTAGAGTTCTGCTCAGATACATGAGGTCGAAGAGCTCTGTCCAGCAGGAGCAAATCCTCAGGCACCTCCGGAGCCAGCTGCGTAAAGATTCTCTTTCCAGTAGATGCGGAGGTTGTTCCGCCGTCTTCTATTATCGAGGTCTTCATGATGTTCTTGAAGGGTGGTGAGTTCCTGGCGCAGGTGAGAGATGTCATTTTCCACTAATTGTTGGGATTTCACAACCTCCTCCACCCTGCACTCCATGTGGTCAGTGCGCTAACCCAAGGAGTCAACATCCGTCCTTAGAGAATGCAAAGCGTCCTGTATATCCGCATGAATAGAAGAGCGAAGTTCCTTCATTTCAGCAATTAGGGAGAGAAAGTCTGCCCTGGTGATCGGTGACAGGTCCTCGGAGTTCACATCGGATTCGGCAGGACTGGCAGTCGGAGACGCTCTCGAGGACTCACAATCAGACAGAGTCCCCGAGAAGTAATGAGGTAGACCCTTGGTGTGAGGTTTTTTATTGCGAGGCATGGTACTGGTGGGTAATGGGGAGAAGAATCTTCCAAGGAAGTTAGGCTCACCTGGGATGTGTAGGTGGGGGCCAGAACAGAAACATACCACCTCCCCCTACCAGCATGTCAGTCACTTCACATAGAAATAGTAGAAGGAAGGCTTAATGAGGGATTGTATTGACAAATTTCCACTATTAGACGGTCACAGGCAACAGGGGCAATCCGACTTCGCAGCAGGGACTGATGCAGAAATTGTTTAGGGGAAAATCCACAAAGCAG